>PVKN010007299.1:0-26899 GCA_004027915.1 Capromys pilorides
AAAATTGAAAAAAAAAAAAAAAAGCAAGTAGAGAGGCGCATTCAGGAGCCGAGGTGGACCCTGCAGAGGAGAGGGGAGGGGCCCTGGGGTGAGTGGGCGGGGCGAGGGGAGGAGAGTGATCAAGATGCAGCAGCATCACTGTGGATGTCCTAGAACTACAGCTGTGACTCCTCGCTCCGGTCTTTCAAGAAAATAACAAAGATTATAAATGTAAAGATGTACCCCTCGGGATCTTTTCTGTGGCTGTAATTGTAGTGGTGAAAGTTTGGGAATGACCCACAGAACCCATTTCAGGATTGCCTCAGCTGTTCCCCGAGCCCACCCACATCCCGTGTGCTCGCTCTGAACTTCTAACGCTGGTCCACGTCCTTACTAAGGTGTGTGCTTAGAAGGGGACCCAGCCCTCCGAGGGGCGTCTGCCCGCGCAGAGGATGGCAGACCCGGGCTTGCTCTTCATCTGACAGCAGTTTCTATCAGCAGAGGCCAAGCTTCTGGCCGTGGTGCTCTGGGGCTGCCAAAACCCGGGCATTGTCAGCTGGTGCCGGTCTCCAGCCAGGCTGTGTCTTTCAAGGGGTGACAGTAACTGTTCTTTACAGAGGTGGCTATTCACGGAGACTCCTTTTCTTTGCCCGACAGAAGCCCAGTGTTCTAGCTCGAAGAGGGACTCCGATGCCAGCGTGTGAGTCACACTCGCTCGCTACTGCTCCTTTCCAGAGTGCTAGGCCCTTGGTCCTGCAGCAGTACCACCCCCCACCCTCCCTCTGCCCTGCCCCCAGATGGGGTTGCCATCCTGCCCGTCCTCCGCGCTGTGCAGCGACACCCTGCGCTCTGCAGCTCGGGGGTGTGCACTGCAGCTGTGTGCTGAGTGTGGAGGGGCCGAGACTGCTGCCGGGGTCCAGGCCGAGCAAAGGGGGCTGAGCCACGGCGGGCCACGCGTGGTTTGCTGCGCCTTGATTTCCTCTTGCCTGGAGGATCTCCAGCTGCTGTATTTTTTAGGAACACTTCCTGAGTGCTGTGTAAATGTCAGGTGGTGTCTGACTTGCCGTCAGGTTGTTGAAAGAGCAGAACAATTTACCTCACAGGCCTCCAAGCGGCATTTCCTTGTCGCCTTAGGCGAGACAGGTGTGTGACGCTGCTCTTGGTTTACTTCAGCTGTCTTTCTTCCTGTTTGTCCGAACGAGGATGTATGTTACGCGTATGGCCTCATGTGGTACTTTCTAAAAGGTATATACAGTTGTTTGGACACCTTTTCTGACTTTTCACATACGCGTACAAAAACTCCCCAGAACTGACGCACATCCGTCTTCCCTTTAGAGAACCACACTGCAGTTCAACAGGTTCGTAGCTCTGAGAAATCCTGCAGGCCACAAAGCTCCTCACGTTTGCCGGTGCAGGGGTTCTTGCAGTTACTTGCCGAAGCAGTGTTTTCATGAAGTCTCAACGTTCCGTAGACACATTGTCTGGCAGGATATATGTGGACAGTGGCTTCAGGTTTCCTTGTTTTCTAGAAGAAATTGCTGGAAGCTGGTCCTGGGCAGAACTGTGATAAGGACCGGCTTGGCTTGTAGCCTCATACCTTTGCTCTTGTGCTGTCCTGCCCTGGGGGAGATGTCCCCAGCCTGCGCCATGTTGCGCCTGCTACTCCCACTCTGCCACTGAGGTGTGGTCGGTCCCTGGGCTCTAACTTCCTGGTGTCTTCCCTGGACTCGGCTCCATTTTGTCTTTGTCTCTCTCTCTCTCTCTCTCTCTCTCTCTCTCTCTCTCTCTCTCTTCTTTTCTTCCTTCTTTCCTTTCCCTCCCTCCCTTCCTTCTTGCCAGAACTCACCTGTTCCATATATTTTTCTCCATATGGGAAAGGACAAGATCACTGAATTCATATCAAAGGTCTAAGAGAACCTGTGTGCTTCATATCTTTCCTTGTTACCAGGACTGTTTGCAGCTTTATTAAAGGATGTGTTCTAAGCTCTCCAGCCTAGTAGATAAGATGCATTTCATAACCAGAGGTGACTGGCACAGTCATAACCCTAAGCCTAAGCCTAACCTGACCCTGACCGTGACCTAGGCCTAACCCTAACCCTAGGCCTAAGCCTAACCTGACCCTAAGCTTGAGCCTGAACATGACCCCAAGTCTGACTCTGACCCTGAGCCTGACCCTACCCCTAAACCTGTTCACTAGCAGAGGGCCCTTGAATAAAATGGTTTAGCCTAAGGATTTGTTTTAAAATATGAAATAATGGGGCCAGGGAGATAGCTCAGTAGAATCATTGCTTGTCTGGCAAGCACAAGGTCCTGAATTTGATCCCTGGTACTACCTAAATAAATAAATAGGTAAATAAATAAATGTGAAATAGGGGATAATTATTTGATAGAGGTTTTGAGGATTAAATGATGTAATACTTGTAAACTCAAGGTTGAATACTCAGTAGCTATTGCTGTTACTTAGCTGTCATTCTATTGCCTGTGAACTTTTCTCTGACATTTAATTATACCACTAAATTATGTGAAATATTTTAAACATACAGAAAAACTAAAATAAATAAGATAGTGAGCATATAGACCTCCCCTTTTAACTCCTGGCCCCTTTTCTAGTGTTAAGTGCTAGAACCATTCTACCACATCCATACTCACTACCATCTAGGTACTACAAGCCAGGTGTGGTGGTGCACACGTGCATATCCAGCACTCAGGAGGCTGAGGCAGGAGGATCACTGCGAGTTCTAAGCCAGCCTAGGCTACAGAGTGAGTTCAAGACCAGCCTGGACTGTATAATGAGAAGGAATCACGTGCATGAGGGGACCCCGCCCAAGCTTCTTAAAGACCTAGCATCCGCCTGTGGCTCAGGGGAGGGAGTTCCAGAGCCTGTGCTCATCAGTGCCTGCCCGAGTGCTCCTCGTGACTTTCAGAGCTAGAATTTCAGACAGCGATTCTAGACTGCTGATGAGAATATTGCAGCCCCAGCGAGACGCAGGACATGCTTGTCACAGCACGGACAGGGGCGCTTCGTGTAGTTTTTCCATAAGAAATTTTATAAGTTTTGTGTTTTAGAAAAGTCTAGTCATTCATGCCACAAATGTTTAGTGCAAATACCTTGCGAAGCATGAAGGTAGGGGTTCTAGAATCAGGCGCACGCGAGGGAGCACCGCAGGGGCTCTGACTGAAGCAGGCGCGGGGCGCAGGGGAAGCCCCGAGCAGGGGCCCGGAGGCAGCAGAGCCTCAGAGGGAGGGCGAAGCTGGGACAGAGCTCGCGTTTTCTGGGCGTCAGTGGAAGAGGAGAACAGGAAGAGGGAGCGGGCTGAGAAGAAGGGAGCGCGTGGTGCGGCGCGGGTGGCACGGCCGGGCAAGCGTTGAGCAGATGCGGCCACAGTGGCGTGCGGAGGGGACCTCGCGTGTCATGTGAACGACCTGGTTCGTTCCTGTAGATGGTGTTACTTCATCAAGGGGACAACACTCAAGGGCCAGAAAGTGTTCAAGCAGTGCAGTTAAGATGTTTGAAGATGTTTTTTGATCAGATCGAAGTCATTTTTTCCTTGTATTATTAAACTCTAGTTTCATATTTGTATTCTAATTCTTCCCCTGTGTATCTCAAATGACAGGTCGTGTGCCAGTATTTGAAAAATCCCAATGTATCCGATTCGCTGCTGCTGCAGAACATCTTCCAAGCGCTGAATGTATATCACAATTATTCGGGCCAGGCAAAATGCCTCAATATCTCGGAGACGGCAACGGGCAGTCTGGGCATCCTGGGCTGGAGCTATCAGGTGAGAGCGTGCGCGGCTTCCCCGGTGGCGGTGCCGTCGTGGGTTCACGTGGTCCGTGGCGAGAGGCCACGCAGAGGTCGCCTGACCTGCACTGGACTCTCTCGCTGTGCTCTGCGGGATGAGGGTGACGGTCCTCATCCATGTCACCAACATGGAATACGGAGGGAGCTCCTGCTGGGGCGTTCTCCCGAGCTTCCAAGGTGCTCAGATACTTAACACATGATCTTACCATCAAGTATAGCCTAGTAGGAAAAACAGACAGTCGATCTAGTTGCGCTAAATCTCGCTGGATCCTGTAGTGGAAACACTCTATGGATAAATAAAGGGCGTGTAATCCAGCTCTGGTCATCATCCTCTCAGCCACCGAAAAGCGATCCCTTTAGAATTGCCTTGGGGTTTACATATGATAACAGACGTGAAAGAAGGAAATGGGTGAAGGAGGAGTACAGAGCCCTCGTGCCTGTGACTTCTCAGCCAACCTTTCAGTGAATAATAAGGGAGAGAGAAAAGGCCAGGTGTGGGGGCACACGCCTGTTATCCCAGCACTCAGGAGGCTGAGGCAAGAGGATTGTTGTGAGTTTGAGACCAGCCTGAGCTACAAAGTGAGCTCAAGGCCAGCCTGAACTGCATAGTGAGAGTGTGTCTCAAAAAAAGCCTCAGTCAATCAATCAATCAATCAATCAATCAATCAATCAAAAGTAAGTAGTCAAGGGCACAGAAGTAGTGAGCAGGCACATTGCGGCTTGACTGCCAGAGTTCAGAACGTGGCCTTGCTCCTTACTCGCCAGTGGTCTTGGGTAATTCATTTCCTCCCATGGTGCCCCATTTTTCCCTTCAGATCTTTTACTCATTTTCTTCTAGGCCTGCACAGAAATGGTCATGCCCTTTTGTGCTAATGGCATCGAGGACATGTTCGAACCTTTCTTGTGGAACCTGAAGCAGCTTTCTGACGAGTGTTTCAGTCAGTGGGGCGTGAGACCGAGGCCCTCCTGGATCACTACTCAGTACGGAGGAAAGAACATCAGTTCACACTCGAACATCGTTTTCAGGTGAGCTTGCTGGTCCGAACAGGAGCTTTGGTTGATGGAGATGCTTGTAGAATAACTGATAAACTAGGACTAGAAAAGTGCTAGGCGATAACACAGTAGCTTTGGCAGTGGGGAAAGGAAGCTTCTCCACGGCTGGTGGAGTGTAGACTGGTGTAACTACCGTGGAAATCGGTGTGGAGAGTCCTCAGAATCTAGGAATGGAGGTCCCATTTGACCCAGGTATTCCCCTCCTAGGTATTTTCCCAGAAGAAAATATCATACCACAACAATATATGTTCCCTCATATTTATCTCAATTTGTTATAGCAGTTGAATCTTGGAAACAACTGAAATGCCCATCAACTGAGGAATAAATAAAAAAAGATGTGATATTTTTACACAATGGAGTATTACTCAGGTATAAAAATGATAAAATCAGGCTTTTACAGGTAAATGGATGCAACTAGAGACCATACTAATAAAGTGAAATAAATGAGACCCACATGTGTAAAATTGTCTCCCTAGTTTAAGAACCTGAAAGAATAAATAAAATCTGAAAGGTACAATAGATACAGTAAAATGGAAAGCAACTGAACACAGGGAATAAATAACTGAGATGAGGGAAGGGAGAGAAAAGAGAAAAGAAAAGGGGGGAAGCATGTAAGTATGTACACAGGATAGTTAAGATGATTGTATTACTAATTTCCATCAGTTTTTTGGGGATAGCAGTTAATGTTTAAAATTTTTACTTTTGACAAATTTTCTATGCTGATATCTGTAATCTGAGCAACTGTGTTGAAGATAGCAATATTCACTATACCAACCGCTGTTGAATGCCTTTTGTCTTGTTTTTTTAAAAATGTGTCTCATTTCTAATGTCTTACCTATTATTTTTATACTCTCTTTAAAATACATTTTAAAAATAGCTTTTTTTCCCCTTTGAAAGCCTGGATGCTGAGGAGAGGTTCAGTTTTATGCTATGCTAGTGACCTATCAGTATTTAATACGGACCTTTGAAGTATCCACTGTGTCTTGTTCCACGTGCTGCATGGCGCACTCTAAGGGAGTGACCTGGTTGGCCCTGCTGTGGTACAGTAGCTCCCAGTCTCTTTCTTTACGGAGGAGGGGATGGAAAGCCATCAGGTTCGGTTACTTGTCAAACCCAACAAAGTCCACGACAAAGCAATTTCTCCCTTGAGTTGTCTGACCACAAACCCCGTGGCTGTCCTTCCACTGTATCCCTTAAGATTGAACACATCCAATATTGCTCCATGTCAGAGTTGATTGCGCTGACTCAGTGGCATCTGGCTGTGATCTCAACATTTTCATGTTTGGCTAAATTTTCAGCGATCAAGACAACCGCCAGTTAATAAAAGAACTCTCAAATATATGTGAAAATAATACATGTATTATATATATAACATATATATATATATAATATAATGTATATAACCATATATGTTATATATATATAATAACCATACATATATTATATGTATAATAACCAGAACTGGTTAACATTGTAAATGTCAGTGTGTGTAGTACTGGAGATTTAACTCAGAGATTTTACACTGAGCTAAATCTCTAGCTCTTTTTCAAATTAATTCATTTTTTATTTTAAGAAAGTGCCTCCGTAGATGGCTACAGTGCCTGGTCTAGCTTCAACTTGTGGTCCTCATGCCTCAGCCTCCCAGAATGCCAGGCTTACAGGTGTGTGCTGCCCTGCTCAGCTCATCCAATCCTTGCATGAGGCTCGAACCCAGTCACAAGGCTGGGACTCAGACACTGCTCACGTGGTCCCAGGCCCCACCTCTTCTCACCGTCACTGTGGGATTCAATTTTAACTCATGAATTTTGGGAGACACCAGGTCATAGCAGTTTCCAAAGACCTCTGGGAATTTGTTGCTTCTCTTATTTCTATGGAGTATTTTTATGAATTTTTCTAATATCCTGAACTTTAATTGGACCCTAAGTTGTAGCTCTTATTCAAGTCGAATTAACTGAAGTCTTTAATCTTCGTATGACAGTTGAAATGAAATTTGGTCTAACACATATTCCTTTCTCATTGGGTTAGACCATTACAGGTAAATGTTTTAGTTACCATTTGCCCTGCTATAGTATTTTTCTCAGACTCCTCCAGGTAATCTCCGGATTCCTCCAGGAACACTCTGTAACAGTGGTTGGGTGAATAAAGCCTTAACAGATAGTAGATGTTAATAGTCTCCTTTCACTTTGATCCTAGGGTGGGGTGTTCCATCCCTGGGACTGCCCTGCTGGTCCCACCCCCGGGCATGCTGTGGGCGTGGTGGTGCACACCTGTAATCCCAGCTCTAGGGAGGCTGTAAACAGGCAGGTCAAGACAAGTCTAATCTAGTAGTGAGACCCTAAACACCCTGTAGACCCTTCCCTAAAAAATACAGGAAAGAAAATAGTCTCATTTCAGCACATTTTAAAAAAAAGAACTGTGCAGTGGTTTTGTTGGCTGAAACCCCACTTCCCATGTCTTAGATTATTTTCTCAATGGCCATTCCTGATTATTTAAATATAAATTCAGAGGGAGTCTCTGAGGACCAGCCTAGTTGACATCATTGCTCAGAGAAATTAATTGTTGCCGGTGATTAAGTGAGGCCGGTTGTTGGGAATTTTGCTTGGGCATCTAGATTCTCTCAGGAGAGCCAGTAGTTCTCTTTTGTAGACTTCCCAATGATTGTTTTAGTTTTCACATGTCTAAGACCAAGAAATTCAAGTCCATGTGCATCTGAGGTCTCTCAGCAACCCCAAACACCGTTGCTAAGCCACTAGGCTGTTGCAGATGACCTTTTAAATCGAATGCAGTTTGCTTATTATGTGGCTGTTGGGATAGATTGTTTTTTGTTTTGCAAATAATGGAGAGTTTCCTATCTGGGCTGGGCCTGTCAAATTGGAATAATGATAAAGGCTACTTGCTCATTTCGCAGAGCCCGCCCTTTGTTTAGTTTCCTGTGCACATTTATCTGGTAGTTGAACACTCAGACTCTTATTTTCCATGCAAAGTTTCCCTTGGATTTTTCATAGAAACATTACACTACTTCAAAGTTTTAAAAAGTTATGATTATGTTTTTTTTTTTTTAAAAAAGACATGATAATAGAACAAGGAACTTAAAGTTGTATTTCTACATGTACTTAATATACCTACATAGTTACTTTTATCGTTTGATTTGTATGTTTGCCTGGAAAAAATTTATCATGTATGTATCCTAAGGTTTTATGGGCAACTCCTCCACATCCGTTTTCATGATTTGTTTACCTATCGCAGGTGTTAGCGCTTCTCACGCCTATAGGATGCAACTCTAATGTGATTACACTGCACCCTTGGGTAGTACTGCATAGTTCTCACCTTATTTCCATGTATATTAACCTGAATCTCACCATGTCTCTGTGAAAAAGGGGCATTATTTTTCTTTTCTATAGTACACGTCTGAACTGAGGCTCACAGAGGTCAGTTCACTTACCCAATGTCACACAGCTAATAGGATGCACAGTTTAGATCTGCAAACAGGCATGGTGGTGCACGTCCATAATCCCAGCACTCCAGAGGCTAAGGCAGGCGGTTCGTCACCAACCTGTGCCACCTGGCAAGTTCAAGGCCAGCCTGAGCTGCATGGTGAGGCTCTAGCTAAAAGCAATCAAACAGGTACACAAAAGGGCACTAAGCCCACTTAGATCTGTGGACTTAGTTCACTTTCCACTGCTATGCATAGCTGAAGGTTAATGTATGTATTTGTATTAATCATTTATATAAGCTATACTTTTTCATGATAAACACTAAAGAGATTTACATGTTCATGAACCTATGTACGTATATTTATAGATCTGTATGTAGGACATCTAGTACAAGGCCACAGACAGTTAAACATTTAAATTCTTTTTTCATTCATTCAGTAAATATTTGTCTCCTATGGTGAATCTGGGCTGGCTGTAGGACCTGGAGATGTGGTAATGAGCAGATCAGCCAGTAATAACCTGTGCCCTTGTGGAATTGTAGTTTGACAGCTAGGTAATAAAATAAAATGTAAAATATAGAACATGCTAGAAGGACAGAAGTGTCAGGAGAAAAAAAAATTAGTCAGGAAAGGGTCAGTGAACTGTCAAGAGCAGGGACAAGTACTGAGACTTTTTATTAGCATGAGCAGCAAGGCCTCGCCCAGGGGTGAGTTTTGCACATTGCTGTGGAGGAGGTGGAGTGAGCCACACGGTTAGTGGGCTGAGGGTGTCCAAGAGGAGTACGCAAGGACACGGGTCTGGAGAGGCAAGTGTCCCCAGCACGCTGTCTGTCTGGCAGAGTAATGATGCAAATGCAGCTCCCGTGACGTCAGGAGGAGGAGGAGGCTTAGGAGATAGCGGAGCGGCATCCGAGGGTCCAGGTCACGGAGAGACTTGCAATTTCTGGTGATCTCTTGGGCTGAGCAAAGTGTCACAACAAAGTGGTAAGAAAATAACAACAGTTAATGCACGGTGTATTGAATGAAATGGGAAAAGTTGGAGTGTTTTTAGCAGAGGAGTGATGTAACCTGATTCAGATTTACAAGATGGAGTGGACTGCTTGGTTGATGGCGGTGTAAGAATGGGAGGAGGAAGAGTCCTTGCAAGGCCATTGTAGGAATTCAGAGCAGAGATAATGACTTGGCTCGGGGAGTTTCTGAGATGTGCAGGCTCTGGATATATTCAAAGATATAGCAGACAGCAGTTGTTGACAAATGCAGCATTAGACAAAAATTAGGTTCAAGAATGACACCAAAGTTCTTAATCTGAGAGTCTACAAGGGCAGAGCTGCCTTGACTTACTAGGAAGTTGGGGCTGGGGCTGAGGGTGCTGCTTAGCTTGGGTCATAGCAAGAGCTCCTCGGAACTTTTCATTCTAGGGTGTTCCAGAAAGGTCCTGGGAAGATGCAGTATGGGAAAGTTGGCTCACGGCTCTGGATTTCAGTTCATGGTTGGTGAGGGGCTGTGTGGGGGTGTGCAGCAGAGCACGCTGCTCCCAGATGACAGCTAGGGCACGAGCCTGCGGGACAGGAAGAGGCTGGGCCACACGGGCAATGGCAGGGCCCACAGTCTCTCTGGGCTCCTATTCTTGATATTTCTTTCACCTCCCATTAGTGCCATGCTGGGGACAAAGTCTCTGGGGACGTTTACCATCAAAAGTGTAACAGTATTCACGCCTGTGGGGGCATTGTGCCCACAGCTGAATGTTTTGATGATTGTGGACATTATGGGAATAATTTCTCACATCTGATCAGTGGCCTTGAAGTCTTTTTGGTTTCGGGCTTTGTAAATAGAAGGATCCAGTTGCCACTGACTTACTGGGAAGTTGGTGGTGGGGGCGGGGGTGAGGACACTACTTAGGCTGGATCATAGCAGGAGCTCTTTGTTTTTTTGTCTTTAAGTTTTAACATTTATGTTTTTTGTTTTTTTGGTACCAGGAATTGAACTCAGGACCTCACATTTGGCAGGCAGGCAGGCACTGTGCTGTTTCCAGACCTTAACCTTTAATAGAAATTATGTACAATAAGTTTTCACTGATAGCCCACAGCTAGGAGCTCTTTGGAAACGTTCATTCTAGGATGTCCAGAAATGTCCAAATGGAGTGTGCATCCATGTAAAAACTTGCGTGTGCGGAGGGTGTTCATAGGAGCAGTGTTCGCAATCATCAAGAGGTAGAAGTAGCGCAACTGGGCCTCAGCTAATGACAAGATGAGTAAAATATGGTCTATCCATGTAGTAGAAGGCCATTTTCCAATAGAGAGGAATGATACAGTAGTTCATGGTGCAGCACGTATGAAACATAGAAACATTGTGTCCAGCAAAAGAAGGTCACACAGATGACTAGCGGTTTTACAGTTGTGTTTCTGTGAAGTATCCAGAATGGAGATCTGTGGAGACAGAAAGCAGCTAGCTTCCTGGCTGCTCGGGGCTGAGCGATGCCGTGTAGGGATGAGGGCTACATGGCACACCCGTGTGCGCGTGGGTGTATTGGGTGGTGGTGGAGGGGCAAGGAGCGTGTAGTGAGCCTGTACATGGCTGTATTGGGTGGTGAGTGGTGGTCGAGGAGCATGCAGTGCGCCTGCGCGTGGGGTGTGTTGGGCGGCAGTTGGGAGAGGGTGAAGAAGTCCCAACATTGTGGTGATGGCTGCACAGCTCTGAACATACTAAGAACCACAGAACTGTGCGTTATCTGTGGTAGATGAGTGTGTCTCAGAGCTGCATTATCAGAGATGCCGTCTGTGTTTTCAGTTTTGCTTAACTCAGCTAACTAAACAAGCTGTTTCAGTGAGTGTTCTTGTTTGCATCGCTCTGAGATGTATTGAATTAACCTAGCTGAGTAAGACTCGACTAGTGTTAATTAGGTACTACTACTGTGCTTTTGTAACTTTAAAGCTAACATAAAGTAGAGACCTTCCAATAATGCCTACATTTTCTGATTCTAAGTCCTGGGAACTTTTTACAATTCCACTATCCCATTGTCCAAAATATTGCGCCGGTTGAACAAAAAATTGGGCTTGCCTTGTTTCCTCTTGCTTTTGGCAAAGGGATAATTTGAATTTGGAATATAGATTTTTTCTTTATCATTTTAACAGTTGGGTTCTAGAAAAGTGGGAAGCCAGCGCTGAAGGGCTCCTGTGTGCCTGGACCTTCTTAGTACTCTCATTTGGTTTAAGCCTTACAACCCCATGAGGTAGACTTCCTTATCTCTATCAGATGCTCTGACCTGAAGCATCTTTCTATACGATGAATTAAATCCCCAGATCAAATCTCTTAGGCTAACGGTTTAGTATTTTACTTTTTTTTTTTTATTTCTTGGTGGTACCAGGGATTGAACTCAGGACCTTACGCTTTGCAGGCAAGCACTTATTCCACTGAGCTATCTCCCTGGCCCCTAAGAGTTTAGTATTTTAAGCGTTAGGCATATACTGGATTTCGCCTATCTTACTTGAGTTTAAAAATGGAATTTGAAAAATGAATAACCTTAAGTTTTCTCCTCTCCCGTGTGGACAGCAATGGCGACCTGGACCCCTGGTCCGGAGGCGGAGTGACCAAGGACATCTCGGCTACATTGGTCGCCATCACCATCGCGGAGGGGGCTCACCACTTGGATCTTCGGGCCAACAACGCCTATGACCCTGCCTCAGTGCTGCTAGCCCGCTCCTTGGAAGTCCAGCACATGAAACAGTGGATCCGAGACTTTTATGCCCGCGCCGGAAGGCAGCGCTGAGCAGCCTGGACCGTTTTCAGTTTCTTCCCTGTTCCTTCTATCCGCATTCTCATTCACTTTGATTTTCTACATGTAATTATTTTACTTGCTTGCTGTTAGATTTGGCGGAGCCGCGGTTGGGGTGGAAGAGAGGCCATGGAATGGCGCACAGCCTGCCACCGCTGTGAGTGCCCGGGGCTGGCTCCTTTGTGCTTCCGCCAGGAAAAAGGGGACCATGGCACCGCCAGCGCCACTGGGGCCCTCGCAACTGCAGCGGGGCTCCTGAGGCCTTTCAGTGAGACTCACTTCCATGGCTTCTCCGCACGCAGGGACTTCTCTGTGTTGAGGCTGAAATGGCTGGGGCCCACTTAGAGGACCCGCCCTCTACAGAGGGAAGACAGACGACAGATAAGAAATGATGTAATTGCAGCTGGTAGGAAGGACGACTGGTGCCAGCCCAGGAAACGGGGCCCATTTCTTTTGTACTTGGTTTAATGACTTTGAACTGTGCCGTCAATAAAGATTAAGGCTGGACCGGGTACCTGTGTGTCGCCTCCGAGGCTCCCTCCAGCTGTGGGGGTGCAGGAGGCCGCAGGCTTGGCTCTTCTTGGCAAGTCCTTCCATTTTCTCTTTGTCGTCTGGCAACTTTCCTTGGTCCTGGGATAGCTGCCACTGTGGTGCAGCCAGTAAGAAGCCAGCCCTTTCCTGCTCCGCTTCCCTTTGTTTGGAAGGTCAGTGTTTGGAAGGTAATTTGGTGAAATTCTTGCCAGTTCAGGAAAATGACTGTTTTGCCTCTCGCTGGAAATCAGAACGAGCCCTCTGCTATGGTCATTGGAGGCGCTTCCAGAAAGAGCCCTTGTGAGCTCATGCCTTGAGCACCAGCTCCTCCGTGCTCCCCAGGAGAGGGTAGTTGAGGCTGCTGCTTTTTTTAAAATTTCCTTTCTGGTGGTGGTTCCTGCTGTCAGGATGTGGAGAAGCAGGTGCAAGGGGCCTCCCTGTCTGGCTTCCAAAAGACAAGCTGACTAATTCATGCAGGCGGCATATTTGACATTAATAAATGGCCACGCCGTCCCTATTTCCAAGGGGGTGGCTTCTTTCAAGCACTGCTTACACTGAGAGCTTTCTTCAGAAGAGCTTTTCAAGGATAACAAATAGGGTTCGATCAAAACCTTTCAGGGACGTGGAGAGAGACTAACAGTCCCCACTTTGTTGAAAGATCTCGTCTTCCCTGTTTTCTCTCCTCTGCCCGGCCTTGGGAACATTTTCTACTTTTAAAAACTACACCTTGAGCTGAGTCATTTCAAAGCAGTTTTTTTTTTTTTTTTTTTTCTAAAGTACAGATGTGGGTGGGAGACTGAAGTCTTTCCTTCCCTCCCCCAGGCATCTGGGAGACACAGGGATGTTTTTTGTCTTGTTTTAGAAATCTCCACTTCTTGCTGTAGGGAGTTGTCCCCTGAAACACTGGGTCCCAATTTTTTATTTCAGTATCAGAGAATGGTCTATTGGGGTGTGAATATAAAGGTTAAAACAATGCTCATTTCTTTTCTATGTTAACTAAGAATATGTAATGCAAAGTATTAGACTTAATAGCGGATGTTCTTAGTTCTTATTTTAGGATTTTAGGCCCTTTTTCTTCAAACCTTTTTACTTGATTTGAATCTTTAAAATGCCTTGACATTTTAATGTTGATTGTTCGAATACATTTTTTTCTTTTTTTTAATGTATTTGGTACAGGGTCTCACTATGCAGCTCGGACTTGTAGTGACTCTCTTGTTTTCAGCCTCCCCAGCACGGGGATTATGAGCGTATGCCACCATGCCTGTCTTGGTGGCCGATACGGCATGTGGTGCTGGGGATTGAACCCCAGTCCCTGCGCTTGGCTGAGCAGGTGCTTAGTTTGCTGAGCTATCTTGCTGACAGGAGTTTTTTTTTTTTTTTTTTTTTCTGCAAGTATAAGTTGGTCTAATCACTCTAGCCATATTGTGCGTATGGACAGTAGCTTAAGCTAAAGGTAGCCAAAGTATAATGTGGTCATACTTAATTTTAAATTGAAAAATTATTGGAACATCAAATAAGCCTTATTGAAAGTTTATTGCTAGATATGGTGATGGGCATCTGTAGTCCAAGGAGGCTGATGCAGGAGGATCACTTGCCCTTACGAGTGTTGAGGGTAGCCTGCGGGTGGGGTGTCTATTTTTCTAATTACTAGGTTATTCTCTCTCTCTCTCTCTCTCTCTCTCTCTCTCACACACACACACACACACACACACACCCTCCCCCTCACACACATGACTACAGTGTTCATTATTTTCTGCTCTGGCTAATCTGCCTTCCTTGGCATCTACAGATGTAGAGATCACCCAGAAGCACTACCATGTAGTAGCCAGCACGTTAAGGTGGGCGCACCTCGGGCGTCCCGCCTGTGCCGTCCTGGTGCAGGCAGTGAAGCTGTAGGTCAGAGAGAGCTTGCCCAAGCCCTGGCGGCTCGCTGTTCATCAGTCTAGGCGCGTGGTGCATAGTGCTCACCTTGGGCGGGTGGCGCATGCGCACGTTGTGTCACCGTCAGCTTTATTCTCCCGTTTCGCTGCCCTCTTGTCTCCTCCCAGCCATTTCCACAAAGCCTAACTCCCGGTTTCCTGTCATCTCTTATTTTGTTCTTTAAATTGTTTATATTTTGAGTTTCTTATGTGAGAAACCATGCGACCTTTAACCTTTTGTGTTTGGTTTATTTCATTCAGCATTACGAACTCGAGATCCACCCACTTTCCTACAAATAACAGAAACTTACCCTTTTTTATGTATATAGTGCAGGATCTACAGGGTCTCACTACGCAGGTTGGACTTGTAGTGATCCTCTTACTTTCAGCCTCCCAAGCTCTGGGATTACAGGCACTGGCCACCAAGCCCAGTCTCAGTTGCTGTTTTAGAGTGCCCCAGGGGCACGGCCTGCATGGCATACCAGAGATCAAATTTACCCTTTCTGGGGCCGGTGAGATGGTTCAGTGGTCTAAAGCGCCTGCTTAGGAAAGCTCAGGCAACTGCAGGGACTGCAGTTCGATTCCCGGCACCACATGCTGCGCCAGCCCCACCACCAGGGCAGGCTGAGCCAGCCACAAAATAAATAAATGAAGAAACAAACAAACACAACAAGCAAACAAATAAATAAAAAACAAAAACAAACAAACAAACAAAAAAAACAAATTTACCCTTTCTAAGGGCCGAGTAGTACTCCAGGGTGCACATGTGCCACCTTTTATTTATTCCTCTGGTGACTGGCATGTAGGCTTCTTCATGATTCAGTTATTGTGAATGGTGCTGATATAAACATTAATGTCAGCCAGCCATGGTGGCGCACCCTTGTATTCCCAGCACTTGGGAGGCTGAGGCAAGATGCAAGAGGGAGCACTGAGGCAAGAGGCGTGAGTTCGAGACCAGCCTGGGCTGCAAAGGTGAGCTCAAGGCCAACCTGAGCTGCATAGTGAGACCTTGTCTCAAAAAGACAAAAAATAAAATAAATAAATAAATAAATAAACAAGCAAACATTAATGTCCTGTGTCACTGTCATGTGATGTAGGTATAGCCACAGCCAGTGGAAATTCCACTGCGACTTCCACAGTGGCTACGCTCATTTCCGTGCCTGTTGACAATGGAGAAGGGTGCTTTTATCTCTCTGGCCTCTCCAGCATTTGTTGTGGAGTTCTTGGTGGCACCATTCCTACTAGAATACAATGGAATCTCATTGTTGTGACTTGCATTTTTCTAAGGGTAAAAGGTGCTGAAAAATTTTCTTTGGAAATTTCCAAAAGCATCTATTCATTTCAATTGCCCCCCCCCCCCTTTCTTTTTTAATTTGGGGCTTTAGGTTGTGGGATCTAATT
Organism: Capromys pilorides; assembly: GCA_004027915.1. NCBI lineage: Eukaryota > Metazoa > Chordata > Mammalia > Rodentia > Capromyidae > Capromys > Capromys pilorides. The sequence continues at coordinate 15,891 of PVKN010007299.1, forward strand.
TTTGCAAGGTCTATATCCTAGCTATCAGTCTGGAGTTTAGGTGACAGTGTTTTCCCCATTCTGTAGGTTATCTTCCTTTGCTGTGCAGAAACTTTTTAATTTGACGCATTCCCATTTGTTGGTTCTTGATATTATTGTTGAGTTCTGTTTGGGAAATCCTTACTGATGCCTGTGTCTTTAAGAGTCTTACTTATTTTATCTTCTAGCAGTTTGTCTTAATATCTAGGTCTTTGATCTATTTTGATTTGATTTTAATACAGGGTAAAAGATATGGGTCTAAACTCATTCTTCTGAGTGTGGATAACCAGTTTTCTCAGCGCCATTTGCTGAAGAGACTGTGTCTTAGTCACTGTGCTCATTGCTAAGACAAAATCCAACATTCACATTAAAGGAGCGAAGGTTTAGTTGGGCTCATAGTCTGTGGAGGCTTCGTGGTCAGCTGGCTTCAAGGCAGGGTGCAAGGAGAGGGGTGTGGCCAAGGAGAAGCTGCCCACGGTGGGGCAGGCAGGAAGCAGCGCAGCCCCAGCAAGCCTCCTGCTGCATTCTCGGCAGGCCACAAGCCCATTGGTTGGTACCATCCACAGCAGGTGGACCTTCCCATTGTCCACACCCAGGGCTGTGCTGAACAGCTGGGGACTAAGCTGGGTATCACCTAGCCTTGGGGCCAGTACTGCACACTCACGATTCAGCCCCCTTCAAGAACGCCCCACCTGTGAGTTTGTGAAGCCTCAGAGGGGCACCTGGGTACAAGCTATACCAGGCTGCTTGTTTCTCCATGTATATTTTTGGCAGGGCAGGAGCATGGAATCATGGTCCCAGACATAAGCTTCTTAGGATGAACAGGGACTCATTAAGCCAACTCACCCACAAGGTGCTGGTCAATCTTGGAGCACAGGTGCTCAACAAAATGCCAATAATTTATATGGCAGAGAAAACCATAGTTGAACATAATTTGGAAAATTATGGGATAAAGTTAAACAGTTGCTTTATTCTCTGCCTATGAATACTCATTTTTAAAAAAAGTATGTAGTACAGGGCCTACAGGATCTCACTATGTCGATTGGACTTGTAGTGATCCTCCTATTTTCAGCCTCCCAGGCGCTGGGATTATAGCGCCACCACGCCCAGTCTCAGTGTGCCCTGGGAACAGGCCTGGCATGGCACACCAGGGATCAAGCCCCAGGCACTGCGCTCTATAAGTACTCATTGTGACTATAAAATAATAATAAGAAAGAAACTATTTCTACTCTTACTTAGCAGGTCATCTCCTAAGCATACAGCATTGTTGCAGAACCTGGAAAATACAGTGTTGACAAAGCCAGCGCAGTGCTTGGTCTAATTTTACACAGTGCATCATTGATACAGTCAAGACCGCTGGAGAGCGGATGCTGCTAGGCAGTATGTGAAGAAGAGCGCTTTGCGTGAGGCACAGTGTTGCGGCCTCAAGATGAATTGCTGGAAGCCAAACACGGAAGGTGGCTCATGCAGAAGCTCTGATGCCGGCATGCGTGAGGAGCAGACAGGAGGCCACTGCCAGGGAACAAGAGGCGGCTGCACAGGGAGTGACCTAGGCTGCACCTGGGGGCTTGCACTGGGGGAAGTGCTCACCTAGGTCAGTTACAATAGAGAAGCATCCCAGAGGACCGGAAAGCACTTAGAGACTTTGATCAGGGGAGCAGGGAGGGCTGTGAACATATTTGTAGGTCTTTTTTTTTTTGTACTGGGGATCGAACTCAGGACCTTGTACTTTCCAGTCAGGAGCTTATGCCACTGAGCTATCTTCCTGGCCCCCATGTTTTCAGTTTAAAAGCTCAATCTGGCTACAGCATGGAGTATGAATTATAGGTTGTAAGCACATAATGTAGGCAGTCAGTCTTCCAGCAAAACAGGTAGGAAAAGAGGACAACTTTGATCTGCATGGTGGAGATAAAAAGAAGGGAAAGTGGATGACATGGAAAGAGATTTGCTAGGCGTCGTCATCCGGGCCTGTGATAGGTTTTGCCTGATGTGAGCTGGGCTGTTGTCAAGGATAAGGACTTTGGCTTGTGCTCTTGTTTTCTTTATTTTTTATTTTTTTGGTACTGGGAATTGAACTCTCGACCTCACACCTGCCAGGCAGGCACTGTGCCACTGAGCTGTACTCCTGGCTGTCTATGCACCTAGGCAGAAGATGGTGCCCTACGCTGGAGGTGGAGCATGAAGGTGACCGGGCTTGGCAGGAAGAGCACAGCTCAGCTTTGTCATGCTGTCTTGTATGGGTGGCAGAGGTCACTGTGGGGAGCTCGCTGCCAGGTGTGGCTGCGAGATAGAGACCTGGATCTCAGCCTGCTCTGCAGGGGCGGGGCTGGGGTGGGGGGTGGAGAGTGCTGAGAGCGGGGCTCAAGGAGCTGGTGATGGTGAGGCTTACGCTAGGGTTTGGGGCTGTGTTGTCCCTATCGTGCCATCTAGTTTTTTATTTATTTTTGCCTTGGTGCTGGGGAGGGAGTCCCGAACACCTTCGTGCTCCCCGACTCCACGGGTCCCCCCTGAGATCCAGTGCAGCTTCGGCTTCTGTTGGATCCACCTCGCTGAGCTCACTTCCTAGTCCTCCTGTGCTCTGCACTCCCCTGGTTCCTCGCACTCCAGCCATAATGAATTTATCAAGCGAAAAGACCATTTCTCTGCCCAAAATTCTACTCCCAGTCTGTGTTGATAGCAGCCCTCTGTGCATCTCTGAAGCCCAGGTGGACCCTCTCTGCAGGAGCCTCACAAGGGGACTGTGCGGTATGCTGAGTGAGGTCTTCAGCTTCCCCATCATCTATATTGCTACATTTCACTGACTTCATCCTAACATAATCCCTCAATGTTGATGAAAGACACAACACCAGGGGGTATCAACATTCTGTAATGAACTCATGAGATCTATAGAACCACAGTTACCTCATTTTTTGGTTTGTTTTCCTGATCTGGTTTAATGTAGACATAGATTTACAGAGCCTGAAAGGACATTTCAGTCATAATGTTGCTGAATAAATGTTTTGGGCCAGTTAAAATGCATTGGTAAAAAAGAGGGATAAAGAATGATGTTTTGTAATACAAGTAAATCAATTATAATAAAGTGAGGCCAGACTCCTGGATATTCTGCCATACAGCTGGGTGCACAGGTGAGCCAGGGGACCATGGCAGCTCCAGCCATGAGGAGAAAGCACTGGGATGAGGAGCCAGGTGCTTCTTCCACAGGGACACTGGCATCGGTTGGTGGGCTTTCTTTGTGGATTCAAGAGAGGAAGTCTCCTTTGCTTTGTAACCGTTGAAATGCAGAGGTACATCGCCAAAGAAGAGTTGCAAAAAGTACCGACCAAAAGCTCTAAGCTCTCTGAATATCTGCGCTATGGTGATAAGTACGATGATGCCACGTGGGTACAGTACTGTGTTTGTGTAAGATTGTTGAAGAGAGAGAAGTCAGATGAGTTGACCTCAGTAGTTCAACTTCTTGTGAAAGCCTACCAGGGGACTCTATTTCAGAGTCTTCCGCAGGGCTAACAGGAGCTATCTCACAGGGTATGGTTGAGTCAGGGTGTTTGGTGTGCTTGGCCACCTGCAGAAGGGGAGGTGCACAATTGCCAGGAAAATGCCCGCCTACTTTGTTCTTAGGAACTTAGAGTTCTACAGTCTCTTTTGCTCTTTTTTGAATGCCATAAAACCTCTGGGGTTTGCTCTTCAGGTCTAAAGCAGCAGCGATGGTGTGCTCCCCGAGAGGCGCTTGGCAGTGCTTGAGTTGTTTCCCTACTGCAGCTGGTGACAACCAGAAACGTCACTCACCGTGCTCCAGCACCTAGGAGCACCCTCTTTACAAAGAGCTCTCTGGCTCCAGATTAGAGCCATGTTGATGTTAATCTAATTTAAACTAAATCTTCTCCATCACAATTTAAAGAACTTTCCTCAAGTTTTACCCCTGAAAGGAGCTGAAAAAGCGCTTGTTAATGCAATTCATCCAACAGACTTACACTTCACCCGCTCAGCAGCACAATAGCACAATGGATGTTTGGTGCGGACACCTGCTCGACACTTCGCTAATCTTTATGTTGGAAACTGATTCTTAAGCTACTTCCTCTTCTGTGGGCACATAACCCCAGGCCTTTGAATGCTGGTTTTTCTTGTAATTCATTAATTCACACATTTATTTATAGGAACTCTGTGCAGATACAGTGATAAGAAGAAAGGATTTAAGAGGAAAGCCCTGTGCTTACAAGGGACTTGAGGAAACGAGAGAAGAAAGTCACAAGGCCAGGTAGTTAAATGCACTGGAGCCAGAGTTTGTGTTGCGTTCAGGGAGCTATGAATCATGAAACAGCACCGTGACGCTGGGGCCTGGGCGAGGGGAGTTTGCAGGGACGCTGAGCGTGGTGTGGCTTTGGGGCAGCAGTAAAAGCTCCATTCCCTGAATGAGTGATTAAGCACCCGTTATCCACCAGGAGTTAAGCACCAATCGCGTTACTGTGAAGGAACAAAACTGCACCTCGCTCCCCTTCTTATTGGGGCCATAAAAAGACAGTGAATGAAAACCTCCCATCTAGCACAGGGCTCCTACGTTATAGACCTTGGAACGCTGCTGCCTGGCTTTCTCCTCCGAAGCCTGCCACCCACCATTCAGGGCTGGAGGAAGGACAGATAGTGACCTCCATTGTCCAGGGGTGGACGCTGAAACCAAGAGAGACAAAGTGACACCCCCCCCTCCCCGCCTCCCCGCCAGCCATGACTGAAGACCTAGCAAGTGGCACTTGTCAGATTCCAAATTCTGTGCTTTTCGAATTTTTCTTGGCTGCCGGGTGCTGGTGCCCGTGGCAGAGGCAGACGCCGCCGCTGAGTCCCCCTTTCCCTGCTGTCTTTTGCGTTTTTGCTGCCCTCGGTGCTGAAAAGCCTTTCTGCCCTTCCAGCTCTGGCTGCAGAGGAGCTGACGAGGGAGAGGAGTAAGAGCGCCTGCGGTGCCCCCGCGGACATCTGCAAAGTCGTTTCTCCCTAATGCCTCCACATTTTGGGATGAAGAAGGAAAACTGAGATGTGGGACCGAAAAATTCCTTTTGTTTCTCTTGGTGTCTGATAATGTATGCAGCTCTCTGGGTGGTTTAAGCGGTTTAGGTACTTTCTATAAAGGGATCTTTTAATGACAAAACTAATGTGATTATCGGAGTGAGTGTGAGAGGGGTATTCAAGGCTTAGAGAAAATCTGCTAGAATCGCTGAATGTATCTGCTTAATCCTTTCTCTGCTGTGGCAGAGCGGTGCTCTGGGAAGCCCTGGGTCCGTTCTTTCTTCTAGTAAATGCCTGTCCCCAGAGGTAGGGGCTGCTTGCAGCTTCTGGTACCCATCTGCTCCACCTTCTCAGCTGCCCAGAAGCACAGGAAAAGCCCGGAGGAGCCCAGAGCGCGACCGAAGGCAGGCTCTCTTCTAAATGACGAGGGCAGAGCTTGCAGCCCATCGCGCGCTGTCTCCAGGGCCTCTGAGGAGGGAGGACTGCGGTCACCCCTGGGAACAGGCGAGAAGAGCCCAGTCCCTAGAGGAAATCTTACACCTGAGTTGCAAGCGTGGTTTAGCGACTCCGTTTGGGGGGCGGGGTGGGGGAGGGGTGCACGCGGGAAGGGGAGTGACATCTGCTCCGGGCTTTGGGGCCAGAATTAAATCCTCTGAGCACCTGTTCTGAGGAGGTGACCGAAGGTGGGTTGCGACAGGCACTGGAAGCGTGCCCGGTGTGCAGCGCGGAAAGGGCGTCTCAAGGAGGGCGAGTGTGCAGGTGGAAGGAAGCACCTTGGTCACGACCAACGGACTGCGATTAGCTGGACAGTGAGCTGGTCAGAGAGTAGGCGGAGGCTGGGGCACCATCTCTCTGTTTCTGGAAACCAGCAGGTAAATTATTTAGTTTAATTAATCGCTTTATTTATATTCTGTTTGTCCCTAAGTGGAAACTTAGGTTACCTTCGTGGTGTGGAACCACAACATACATCCCAGACCTCAGAATCAGACAGCTTGAAACACAGGCGCCTTGGAGGTCACAAATTCACTCTGTGGCGACAGAGAGCGAAGCCAGACCACGTCAGGGTCATAATGAAGACGATAAAGCAACCTCCCCAGCGCACCAGGACTATTTGGGCATCTTAGATGAAATTTGATGAGAATTACAGTATCATCGTGAGCTGAGTTTATGGAGATTGGTGCATTAGAGGGAGAGTACAGTTAATAATTTCAGGGCTAGCAGGAAAGGCCTTCCGAGAAGATGCAGGCTCGTGCTGGGAATCCCCGGGCGCGCTCGAGGGTGCGCGGTGCTTGGAGAACCGCATGTCTCGGCTCAGCCGAAGCAAGGCCCCCGTGTTGGCTGGAAGGTGGAGTTTGCCTTTTTTTTTTTTTTTTCTTTTTTGTCTTTTTGAGACAGGGTCTCACTGTGCAGTTCAGGCTGGCCTTGAGCTCTCTTTTGCAGCCCAGGCTGGTCTCGAACTCACATGATCCTCCTGCCTCAGCCTCCCAAGTGCTGGGATTACAGGCGTGTGCCACCACGCCCGGCTTGGAAGGTGGAGTTTGGAAAGCCTTTCTTCATCTATTTTTCTCCTTGTCTACTTGGAACCCGGCCTGACAAAGATATGGGTTCGTCCTAAGTGCGTAGCCTGAAAGGTAGGGCGGGCAAAGAAGCAGGCGACTGCAGCAAACACCGAACGAACGCCTGTCGGTGGGGCAGAGCCTAGCTACTTCCGGGCGGAGTGAGGAAAGCTCCGAGGATGGAGCGGCCTCCAGGGGAAGACTGTGGTCCAGGGGAAAGCCAAGACTGTGCTTGCCCAAGGGAGTAGTTGGTGCAAAAGTCCGCAAGGCAGAGAGTGCGGAGTTTGGGAAAATTCACTTGCAAGACTGGAGCGGCTTGGGGGGGTGGGGGGTGGGGGTGGGGGGTGGCGCGAGAGCGTGGCTCTGCCCTTTCTTTCCCAGCGTTCAGGGTCTCATGAACAGGCAGTTGGCTAGCATCAGCGCTGACAAAAAGATTGAGGTATGTTTGGGAGTGCCATGGAGAACAACGACTGCAGGCGGGGGTGCCCTCGAGGCCTGCATGAAACAAAGACTCCAATATTTCCCCTCCCCACGTGGTCGTCGCAGCCTTCCCACTGACCTGAGAACCGGGCTCCCCAAAGGGGCTGCTGCGCACCTCTTAGCCAGAGGACAAAAAGGCATGAAATCAACGCTCTGAATGCGAACCAGACAGATAAATATCAGTGCCGCAGGAGAGGAGGGCAATAACGGGAGCGGGCCTGACGAATGGTGGTCACCTGCTGAATTCCCAGGTCACGGAGTAATTTACTGACTGGTCGTAGAGCCCTGGATAATTACCCAGACAGCCCTGTTGGGATGTAAAGCCTCCTGCTGCTCATGTTATTAATACCGGCAGCAACCAGCGGGCGTTGGTGGGAGCAGAGAAGCACAAACCCAGTCCCCGAGCGGCTCAGTGGATGCAGGGCACCTGCGAGGACCCTGGGAGCTGGAAGTCACCAGGCGGATGGACCAGCTATGGCGGTCAGCTCTCACCACAGCCATCGCTTGGGTCTTGGGAGAAAACCCCTCGGGATGCCCCAGGAGTTGGGCAGAGGACTCCGATACCCAGGCCCTGGGGTTTGACCACTTTGTGTGGAAGAGCCTCTGCCCTGCTTCCTTTTGGAGTGAGGGTGAGGCCTCCCAGAGGAACTTGAATGACACAGAGCGACTTGTTCATTTTTGATATGGTGTGGGAATTACACTTTGCTGCCCTCAGATGGGGCCAGGGTAAGTGATGATGTCAGTTTAGCGTTTGATCATTCAGGAGCCCAACCTCAGGTAACCCTGGGAGTCTTCAGAACCACGGGATACGAGGGTGGAACTGATCTCATGCCCCTCTCTAAAACTGCACAATGTATGCGAGGTGCCTGGTACATAGCGGACGTTCTCAACTCAATGTACTTTCTTTGCTCTCTTATAGTATTTTCCAGCGAGTGGAAAATCTTCTTTTTCTTTTAGGACAGTGATTTTTTTAACTAGGGATGATCTTGGGGAAGCAGAGGACATTGGCAATGCCTGGAAATGCTTTGGTTCTCACCATGGGAGACAGGGCAGAGACACAGCTTCCTATAGGAGTCAGTAGAACTCCCACAACTAAGAATTATCCTGTGCAAATATCAATGGTGCTGAAACTGAGTGCTTTTGCCCTAGGGGATTCTGCACACTACAGCCAGAGTAATCATCTTAAAATACAAGTCTGAAGTCACCTGTTTGCTGTAATGAGCCCACCGTGGTTTAGTCATTGTACGTGCGTTCTTCGTTATTCTCCCTGTCCTCGTGGAGCACCTGCTCTGTGGCCGGTGGTCTGGTAGGGTGAGGTTGCAGAGATGCCTCTGCACACAGTCTGGTGGCAGTGGGAGACAACTGCAGAACGCTGGCTCCTGTCGTCTCCCGACGCAAGCCCAACACCTGGGATACAGAGGGGCTTAGGAAAGTGAGAAATTACTACAGGACTTTAGGACATGAGGAGTTGGTTTGCTGGTGGGACATCCAGGTGGGGGCTGGGCAAAAAAAGACAAGACACAGTGCTCTGAGATGGCAGAGGCTCGATTGACCAGGCTGCCTCCCACCTTCCTTGGGCACGCTGACCCTAAACCAGCTTCCAAGAAGGCAACAAGTTCTCCTCTCCAGAAGGATTTCTCAAGAGCTGGCGAGTTCCCAATGCATCTGACCACAAATACCTGAAGAACTGGGCAAGGGCAGAATCACAAAGAGGGTAGAAGCCGGGTGACAACGACTCAAGGCAACATGCAGCTAAAGGAGGTAGGAAAAGCACTTGCATCGGCAAGATCTTAGCTCTCCCATTTTCAAAGAGATTCCACATGTTTATGTTTTGCAGTTTCGGCTTCCTGGACAGCTCAATGCCAAGCCAGGCTGCTGGCATTGCTGTGTTCAGGCTCAGCTTCAGGAGGTGGAGCATAGGATGGCAGAGCAAAGAAAGGCACAAGGAGGTGACTCCTGCGGAACTGAGGCATGCATGCGAGTTCAGAAAACTTCTCAACATGTATCAGCAGTTTTCAGAAGAAGGAAAAGCTAGGCTAGGTGAGGTGGCGCACGCCTGTAATCTCAGCACTTAGGAGGCTGAGGCAGGAGAATCAGTGGGAATTCAAGACCAGCCTGGGCTACAGAAGTGAGCGCAACGCCAGCCTGAACTGCATAGTGAGACCCTGCCTCAAAAAGACCAAAAAAAAAAAAAAAAAAAAGGAAAAGCTATGCACAAATGGTCAGTTGCACATGAAAAGATGCTCAGCGCAAGTCATTAGGAAAATGCAAATCAAAGCCATAAAGAGAGCTGGGTGTGGTGGGACATGCCTATAACCCCAGCACTTGGGAGGCTGAGGCAGGAGGATTGCTTCATGTTTGAGGCCAGCCTGGGCTACAAAGTGAATTCAAGGCCAGCCTGTACTGCAGAATGAGACACTGCTTCAAAAAGATAAAAACCAACCAAACAAAAGGGTTCTTAAAGTACCTTGATCAGCTGTTCCATGATTGGTAGCCAAAAGACTAAAAATATATCATTGATGAATCTGGATCTTTACTGGAAAGATTAAAAAAAGACTGAAAAACACATTGAATTACCAAAAACAGAAGGCAATACTTTAGGCAACTTCTGGGTGAAACTTCCATGGTTACCTTAATTTTGACATGGATTAGAAACATATCCTGAAGGAAAATCCTTGGTGGGTCAAGTTCTTTTCCAAGCATAGGAAAGAAAAGAATTTTCATGAGTACATCAGAGACAAATCCATCCCAGCCAGAGTTGACTAAGGATCCTTCAGAAAGTAATTAAATTTATAACATACAATTAATTTAAATCAAAAATGTGGAAGTGAAACTTATGGAAGGTGCTGGGGTTATCAGTCCTGCAGACTCGAGTCCTGCTCATCAATAGAGAAGAACTAAGAAGCTAATCCAAGAATCTGGCTGGATATAGAATTTGAGAAGAGGTAGACAGTATTCTATAAGAGGAAACACAGCACCTAGCAACTGCACAGTAAGCCAGAGGAGTCGTGTCTACCAAAGGCGTGGCTGTGAGGACCCAGGTTCCCATGGCCCCGGGGTTCACAACATGAAGTCCTCTGCACACCCTTCTGAGGGGCAGTGTCCTCATGCATTCACAATGCTTGTATGAGCCAGCTTTCAGGTTCCTCAATAGGCATCAGCGGATGTGAGAGTGCTCCCCTGTACCCTCTTTGATGGCTTGTCTTAGGAGAGCAGTGAGGGATTCCTGTGTGTGCACCTCTCTCTCCTTTACTGGGGACCTCCCAGCCCTCTTGGCCTCTCTGTCCTGGTGGCAGGTGCCTAGACGCCATTCTCCTGCTCTGCTTTTCAGGCCTCACTCACCCTGTATCTCCTGTCACTCTCTCTCTGCCTTAGTACCAGGGACTTCCTAGTTTAGATCCCTAGCCTCACCTCTGCCCTGAATTCCAGGCACACCTAGGGAGCTATCTGCCCAAGACAGCAAATTCTTGCCTCCAGACCAGAGCCCTGGATCTGCTTCTCTGAGCCTGCTCCACCTCACCGTTTGTATTGGTGAGGACACAGTCGTCCAGGCAGAAGCCTCGGAGCCGTCCTTGAATTGTTCCTTCTCATTCTCCATCTTGTCTAAGAGGATCCCGGGAACACTCTCTTCAGAGTAGACCTCACTACCTCACTACCATGACACTTTTCTTCACATATTTTTTTTCCTTTCAATAATCAATATTTTTTAAATTTACTTTGTTTCCAACTATTAGCAGAGGGAAAGCTGCTATGAGGACAAGGATATATTTCACGTCTACACTCTCAGCTCCTAAAACAATGTCTTGAACATTGTGTGTGCCCATTAACTAGAATGGCGTTACGTATTCCCTTACATTGACAAACTCTAACAACGTACTTTTTTTAAAAAAAAAATTTTCTTTTATTTTGAAGAGTAAAAACATGAGCAAGGAAAACAAAAGCAAAGAAACAGGGTAACATATA
>PVKN010007300.1:0-26902 GCA_004027915.1 Capromys pilorides
AGCATGCGCTTTAGACTGCTGAGCTCTCTCACCAGCCCCAAGAGCATTCTGGGCATCTTCACTGCTTGTCAGTTTCAAAGCGCCCCCCTAACTCCAAACCTCTTGACCATCTTAGAAAGTTCCATCAGCAAATATGTATTAAATACTCACTTTGCGCCAGCACTGTACAACAGTGACTTGCAGAATGAGAGGTACAGAAATATAAGGCTGAAGCTACCTCTCCTGCCTCAAGAGTATCAAAGGAAACAAAAGTGCTTCTTATTTCAACAAAATTTCCCTTACTCTGGTCCTGTCTTAGGGTGCAGGGCCAACTCATGGCATCTCCCACTGCAACACAGCCACCTTCTTGTACCCCAGTCCACCTGCGTCCCCACCTCCCCAAACTCCAGTGGACTCCTAGCTGAGGTGCTGGACCTGGGAAGCTCCGAATCCTGAAGCCGCAGCTCCTGATGTGCTATCTACCTCAGGCTCCAGGGCCTAGGTTAGGGGAGCCTCCTCTGTGGGAACCAGTGAGTGAAACCCACAGGACAGCGTTTACAGAACAGGGTTTGCCCTCTGGAACAGAGAGCACAGGAACACAGAGTTCCTTCCCCTGCCCTCAGGAACCTCACTGCAAGACAGATCTTCCATTCAGGAAATCAAAACTCTAGCCATAGGTGTAAAGTTTCAGTTATGCAACTGAGCTGGGCGTGGGGCCTATGCCCGTAATCCCAGCACTTGGGAGGCTGAGATGGGAGAATCAGTATGAGTTCAAGACCAGCCTGGGCTACAAAAGTAAGTTCAAGGCCAGCCTGAACTGCACAGTGACACCAACTCAAAAAGACAGGAAAAAAAAAAAAAAAAAGCTAAAAAAAAGAGACAGGGTCTTGCTATGCAGTTCAGGCTAGTCTTGAGCTCACTTTTGTAGCCCAGGCTGGTCTCAAACTCGCACTGATCCTCCTGCCTTTTACACTTGGATTTTTAAGACAAAAGAAACCATGTTAAGGGATTCTTACCACAATTTTTTTAGGAAACCAACTCAGATTTATCCTTAACCTTCTGGTTTTGTTAGCCTTTTATGACCTGAAATTCACAGGAATTATTAGCAACCTAACTGCTATACTTAACCAACTGCAAGGCTGCCACAGGGGTTGGAGGTGGGGGGGGGGGCGGTTCAATCCCCACACCTACCCTTAAGGCAGACTGAGCCAGCCCCCCCAAAAAAAATGACTACCACAGAAACCTATGAGGTGCCCCCACCCCTAGGAGGCTAGGTAAGCAGATCACCAGCAGGCCCCCAGGACAGATGTGATTGAGGAAGGTATCAGGCATTTATTTCTGTAGCAGGAAGGGCAGGACCTCATCACTGGACACAGCTGTACATGAAGTCGACACAGAGGCTTGTATAGTAAGTAGGGTGGTCACGGAGGTGACTGACATGTGCTGATGACACGAAGTCCACAGAACGCACCAGGACCTGGTGGCCCAGCCGTGCTTCCACCATGCGTTCTACATCCCTGGCCCGGACTACCACATCAGCCCTTGAGTAGAGATAGAGCTCAGGCCAGCAGGAGCTTGCATCCTGTAGCATGTCATAGAAGTGGGTGTGGAAGAGGCCAGTGAGTGGAGCAAACAGAATGCGGAACAGGACTGCCACCAGGGCAAAGGCCACCAGAAGCAACAGGCGCAGCATAGCAGGTCGGTGCTTCAGGATGACAGATAGGGCCCGCAGAGCCCCTACTAAGTTGCCATCACCAGGACCGCTGTCAAAGATGGCACCTACCACACGCAGGTGGCAGAAGCCCACATGGGTCTGCAGGAGCTCAACCATGTAGCGATACAGCATGGCGCCAGCATTGCTGAACACATGGAAGAACAGGGGCTCCCGCTCAATCTCGTAATCAAAGACCAGCTCAAGCAGCTTCTGGGCCAATATACGAAGTGAAGGGATGCCCAGAGACTCAGAGAAGAAGACCATGTGCCATGGGGCTGTGTATCGGATCACAATGCAGCCCTAAGGAGAGGAGAGAGGACTAGTCAGTCCCCAGGGATGCTGGAGGTGGGGAGGTGAGTCACAGGGGCCCAAACAACCCAACTTCCAGAGCACCCATAAATTCCAGCAGTGGCTCAGGCCCTGCTTTGTTGGGTTCACTGCTTCAAGCTGGCCACACTCCCTCAGCCCAAGAGGTAGTTGAGGCCTGAACTGGGAGCAGGTTTTGGAGATATCTGCATTGATCAGAAGACTCTTCAACACTGGTTTCCCACATCTGCCCCCACCCCCCCCATCCGATCCTACTCATGAGATTGGCTGCTCACCCACACCCTGCGCAGCAACTGCTCTGCACCGTCCCTACCTCCCAGACCTAGGCAGCATCTCCATGACACCAACACCTGCAGGCCCATCTCCTGAGCTGAGGCCACCTTATGGCTATCTCTGGCCACTCCCCAGCCCCCACCCCTTCCCAGGCACTGAAAGAAGAGTCTACATTGTCAAGATGTAGAGGCCCGAACCAAGTCTCTCTGGTTTCCAGATCTACAACCACTCCTCACATTCACCCTAGAATTTGAAATACAGTAAATACTGTTGTTTCTCATTTCTAAAATCCAAGCCTGAGCTCTCTTTGCAGTTCAGCAACCCTAACTGTCCAGACCAAATGTAATCTAAAACCTTCAGATGGGTCCCTTTCTAGGTAGAAAAGGAAGAAAAAGCCACCCTGCTTGAGTTCTAAGCTCCCTTCATTACCCTGTTCTAGAAGGAAAGTATCTTTTGTCAGGGGAATTGGAGGTGGGTAGACTCAGGTCAAACAGTCTGGCTTTAACTCTTGGCCCCACCACTTATTAACAGCAGAGACAAAGAACAATTTATGTCTGCTCTCTGAGTCTGTACCCCCATCTACAATCTGGATAATATGGTCTCATATGATCACAGCGGAAATTAAATGGGGAAAAAAATGTATCTCAAGGGACCAAAACAGTACCCTGTACAAAGTAAACTCTGAACCAAGAGTAGGAATGATTGGTGACAGCAGCCACAACAAGCAGAAAACTATGTGGGCACAGTTCTTGAATGACCCACACCCCAACACTGAGGTCACCTTTTATAGCCCCCCAACTTGCTAGGTCCTGTAGCTCCTGAAACTCTGCAGAGCGGTGTCACGTAAGGTCACCCACTTCCTAAAGGATCAAACATGACAGAGGTCCTTCAGTCCTCATGCACTTTTTTCCAGGCAGCACTTGGGATTACATAGTCCTGGAAATACTCCCTTGCAGCCCAGGCTCTCAGGAAGCCAAAACAAGAGAAATGTTTTAATAATGAGAAAAGGGGCTTAAGCAACAAAAAAACTAGATGCAATGCATGATCCTAGTCTAGCAAATCAGCCATAAAGGATGCTTTGGGGACAAACTGGGCATTTGGACATGGACTGGAAACTAGCTGAAACTTTATTACCATGAGAGATAGCAGACTTCATGATCTGAAAGAGCAGGGTTGCAAACCAGTACACTCAACAGATCTCTTTCAGGCAAAGAGGAGATCGTACAGGAAGAACCTGCAAGGCTATACCTACTCCACCCTAAAGTGTAACCAAAGGTAAGTTCTGGGTGGGAGAACATGGTATTTTTATTTTCTCTGAAATAACGAAGTCCTAGTCTACGGCCATACCACCCTGAATGCGCCCGATCTCGTCTGAAATAATGAAGGCCTAGATCTTGGACTGGAACAGTTTTTCTTCTCAGCCCCCCATGCCCTCCTTCTCAGGGTTAGGGCAGCCTTTTCCTTTCCAAGGCTGCTCTCACCAGCCCTGAACCCTCAGCCCTCTGCCTTCTTTGGGATCCTGCTCCACCCACCTCCTCCCCCACACCTTCTACCTGCATCACTCCCTCCCCAAGATGGCCCATTTCCCAGAGACTGGCTTTCCACTTCTCCTGGATTCTGCCACAGGTTTCCGGATTTCCCTGGGCATGCCTTGCCAAGCCTCCTTCCTCCTTTCCTTTCCTCCCTTCATCTTTCACTCCTACTTTAAGTCTGGATTCCTCAGGGCTGTAGTAGGCCCACTTCTTTTCCTTTCCACATTCCCTGGGGATGTCGTCTGCCCTAGAACCTATGGATTTGCTTCAAATGCTCCTGTCTTAAGCACCCTCTTCTCTGCAGAATGTGCCCAAGTCAGAAACTAGGCATGAACTTGGACCCCTGCTTCTCCTTGCTCTCTCCAAACCTCTCATTACCTCCCAACAATCTCATCATCTTCTCCCACGCACACCACCAGCCTGCTTGCACAATTCGAGCCCCTCCAAACTCACTTCTGCCTCCCAGCACCCCCAAACCCTCCCCACTGCTGAGAGAAGCTTTCCAGATGGCAAACACATCACACCCCTGTGCAAACCCTGAGGGTCCCCACCCAGCCTCACTCTGTGCACATACTTTCTTTTCTTCTCTGTTCTAGGCGTACTCAGTGCTTCTCACTCCTCCCCTGCTCTCAAGAGTCTTAGTCTAATGCAGAAGCCAGAAGACCAAGCCCAGTCTGAGGTGGAATTCAGGAGCTAAAGCCACCTGTGGAGTATGGCAACGTGCAAAAGGCAACACCAGGTCCTAAGGAGGCCACAGACTTGAAACTACATTTCCACCAGGTCTGGTGCCACACACCATAACCTCGGCTACTGAGGCGGCTGAAGGAGGAAGACTGAGCTTGAGGCCAGCCTGAGCAATTAAACAACTTAGTAAGTCACTGTCTCAGAATTAAAAAGCGTTGAGCATATAGCTCAGTGATCAATCCTTTACCTACCCTGGGTGCAATTCCTAGGAACACACACACACACACACACACACACACACACACATACACACACCCCTCTACTTTTCTACCCTAACCCTTCTCCCATTCCAGGACCTCCACATCCAGATGAGGGCCAGTGAAGGGAGGCCAAGGAGGGAGGCACCAGCTGGCCTTTCTCCCAGGTGACTCCTCAACTCAGGGATTCCAGCTTGCAGCTGGGGCTCTCTACACTGGCCTCCTCTTCCTCTGTGAGGAGGCCATGGTGGGCAGGGCAAGGCAGAGCCAAGAGGCCAAGGATATAAAAGGAACTTGGAGAACATAACCAGGCCCTGCTAGGGCTCTCTCTAAGTACCATGACCTGCCCATCCACCTCTCAGTAAAGCCTAAAAAGAGGCCCAATGACTTGGCATGGGAAACTAAGTAAGAAACTTACCTAGTCAGAAAAGGAGGCAGTCCTGGGAATACGAAACACACCCAGAAAGGGAGGAAGGAGAAGCAGGGGAGACTAAGAGCCAACTACAGCACTGAGCTGGCAGCAGAGGAACACAAGGCTCCTCAAATCCCCATGGCCCCACTGTCTTCCTCAAAGGTCACACTGAACACCACTCCGGGGCCCGCCACCCCTGGGCCTTCACTTCAGCTCTGAGGAAGGCTCAGAGGCTCAGGCCCTGGCAGCACACTGGGAGCCCACTGCTGGAGGACTCACCCTTTTATGGTAGATGGCGCTGTACTTGGCCAGATTCTTATCCTTGCAGCCACCCCAGCCCAAGAGAATCACCACAGGCTGTCGTGTCGTTGCCTCCTTTCCGTCTTGGCTGGAGCTGTCCTCTGAAATGCAGACACAGAGGCAACATGAGAAGTAGGATGGGGGCTCTGGCCCATCTGGAGCAAGGTCCATGGTGGCCAGAGGCAGGAGACCAGGCCTCGGCCCCACACTTGCTCCTGTGTCCCAAGTTCCCGTGGGACTACTGCTGTTATGCAGACCTCTAAGGAGGCACTGTGGTGACAATGAAAAACCCATATGAGACACCTTTCCATGATGCCACAAAGACAGTCTGGGGTGGGCACAGTGACTGTCTTTTCTAGGCAAACCAGGCAAACCAAGAAACCAAAACCCATAAGGCAATAAGGCCCAGTACCTGAGGGCTGGCCAATAGCTCAGTGAGTTAAAGCAACTGCAAGCAGGCATAGGGGCCAGGGGTTCAAGCCCCGGCCCTGCTGTGCTGGCCCCGTCCCCCAGGGTGCACTGAGATGGCAACTGAAACTGGGTATGGTGGCATGTGCCTGTAATTCCAGTTCTTGAGAGGCTGTAAACAGGCGGATCACTACAAGCTGATACACACTGTAGTGCCTTCCCTAACACACACACACACACACACACACACACACACACACACACTCTCAAAGCCCAGTGCCTATTTTTGTATGGCCTATGCACTGAAATGGCTTTTACATTATTTTAAATGGTTAAAATAATAATAGTTTTGTGATATATAAAATTTAAATTTGTGAGCCCACAAATAAAGTTTGACATCCATGCTTGTCTATTTTTTGATGGCCTAACACTGACTACTTTTACTCTAAACCAGCAGTGGTAAGTAGCTCAGCACCAATCACATGGCTCATGTAGCCTAGGATATTACTGGCCCTTTACAGAAAAAGGTTGTGAGTCCCGGTTCTAATTCCATGAACAGTTGGAAGAATAAGGTTTTAGGAGGAGAAATGGAAAGAACAGCATAAGCAGGGACATGGGAGACTGACTCTGGCCCATACCAAGCCTGTCTGCCCCATCAGAACAACACTGCCTGTGTGTACCGAGATTTAACCCTCACAACACAGCAGGAATTCTTACTTTGCATGCAGAAACTGAGGCAGACTGAGGTTAAGGGGTTTGCCTCTGGCCATACAGCTTAGAAACGTGAAGATGGGCATCTGGCCCAGCCCTAAGTTCCATAATCCTTCCTACATGGACAAATGTCTCCTGCAGTGGTGTGCAGAAAGCCTTGAACTCAAGGCCTCCACCATGGCTGCTTCTACAGAGGCCTGCCTGCAGCCTTGTACACCAGATGTTGTCTCACTTCTTCTGAAAACTGAATGCCCACCTGCTTGGGGACATCTGTGTGAGGACCATCTATAGCTAGATGTCTGCTCTCCCGAAAGAGCCAGTATGTACCTTCCCAAGGACCAAGCTACTTGGCCATGCTCAGCTGCCACCCTGAAATTTATGAATGCCGGTAGTGACCTGGAAACAGTAAATTTCAAGGCTAGTTAAGAGGATGGTAAACATAAATCACTAACCTCGAGACAAAAGGAAGACAACAATTTCCTGTGAAAATTAATGTGATTGAAAAGTTCAATGTTCCTGCTCTCTGGTAGCAGGACTCTGGCCTTCAGAGATTAACTGCCTGCTCACACCGGGACCCCAGGCTGGTCACAACTCAGCCTGCAGCAGATGCTGCCTGTGCCTCAGTTCCTCGCCGACACCTGCTGGCCTCCTGGCCTGTACTGGTGTTGGCTGGGCCCATGTCTATCTTGGTTGTGCCCAGAAAGCCTGCACTGCCCTGTCTTCTTCCACGCAGCTCTCCACCTGCCCTTGCCTTTCTGGAGAAGAGGCAATAGCAGCCTCACAGGAGCCCAGACCAGTCTTGGGTTTAGAGAAGCTCTGGCTGCGGTCACTGGTTACAGCCATCACGTGGATCTACTGAATCTAAGTGCACTGGATTTCTGAGGGCTGCACCAGCACTCCCTTACCTCTGTGCAGTTGTCTGAACATGGGCTAGGCTGCTCTCACCCAGCTGACAGAAGTCCTCCCAGGGCCCCCCACTGAGATACCAGTGAAGGGCTTTGGGATTTCTCAAATACAAAACAAGTTCCCAAGGGGTCACATTCACTGGTGGCTGCAGAATGACAAGGCCAGTCTCATAAGCAGAGATGGGGCATTTCCAATCCCAGAAGGTTAAGATGGACTGTACTGCACCTCCAAGTTGCCCTCCTTTCCAGTGTGTAACTCTGCCTTGCACCAGATTTGCCAGGTTTTGCTGGTATTGTTGGCAGAAACAATTTTCTACCAGCTAGGCATCTCCACAAAGATACTGGCATCCTGAGCATTGTGCACACTCCCAGAGACCAAACTTCCCCCACCAAACACTCTTCAGCCTGGCACTGAGCCTGCCTCTGGGCCTCAAGTGCTCTACCTGCCCTCAGGCACCTCCTGCACCCTGCCACCTGCTCCTTGCAGGGCCCTGTGCTTCTCTCTCCACTCCTCATATCCAGACACCCCCTCTCCCAGCCAGAGCACCTCCTGATTCTAACTTGCAGTGCTAGAATCACAGAAAATCCACTGTACCAAGTACAGCAGCAGCCAGGGTTTGATCCCCACCTTGCTGTCACAGCCCCACTCCTGGGGCACATTGAGACAGTGACTGGGACTGGGCACGGTGTCGCATGCCTGTAATCCCAGCACTCGAGAGGCTGAAAATAGGAGCATCACTAGGAGTCCAATCTATATAGTGAGACCCTATAGACCCTGTTCTAAATATGCTACAAAATAATAATGATAATAATAATTAACAATAATAATAAAGAAAATCCACTGTGTCCTGAGAGAATGATGGTGGCCAGGAAAGCTGTTCCAAAGGAAGACACATTTGCTACACGGCCTCAAGGCCCAGTAGGTTCATGGCAGGTGGCAGAAGACACAAGCAGAGCAGGGGACAGATGAGACACAGCAAGCCATGCTGGGAATGCTGCAACCCTGGCCTGAAGAAGATCTGGCACTGGGCAGAAAAGCTTCCCAGAGCAGAATTAGAGGCTGGCATGGTGGCCCAGAATCCCAGCTATGTGAAAAGCTAACGCATCACCTTGTCTAGAAGTCAGGTTTTAATCCACAGGCGTGGAGAGCAAGGAAAGATTCACAACTGGGAATGCGGTGCCACATAGTCAGTGCTGAGCAATGACTCACACGATCTTCTGTTGAACGTCTGTCTCTCTCCTCTTACCAGCAGGTTCTGCATAGGCAGCAGGCAAGTGCTATGGGTTTACCATGACATTCCAGCGACAGGCACTCAGTGACATGCTGAGTAAAGGAACACATGGTGGCACAGGGAAGGATGGACCCAGGGAGAAAGGGCCAGCACCCTTGTGCCCACCCTTTCCAGTGTAATGAGAGTGACTACCATGGCTGGTGTCACTTCCACTGCACCCAGATCTAGTCCCTTCCTGTCTTGTGCAACCCCAGCGCCTCTCTTGCTTGCCCCATCCCCCTCTCCCTTCCCCTCCTGCTGCAGGCACTGAAGACTTTGGCCCCTGGCTTAGGTGCCTCCTCCACTCCAAAACTTACCCTAACTCACAGTGATCATTCAGCGAACAATCAAGCGCAAATACCTTGTATCTAAACTACTGTCAGCCTGTCTCAATAAGGAAAAAAAGCTAATACAGAATTATGTGTTGACAGGGGCTGGGGAGATAGCTCTGTGGCACAAGTGCCTACCTGGCAAGTGCAAGGTCATGAGTTCAAACCCTGGTCCCGCAAAAAAAAAAAAAAAAGAATTATGTGTTGACAGCCATCCTGAACACCTCATATATCAATTTGTTTAATCTTCACAACCCTATGAATAAGGAAGTGCTGTTATTCTCATTTTACAGATGAAAAACAGGCAGAGATAGCAAGTTACACACCAAAGGTTACACAACTAGTAAGCACTAAGCTGGAATCTAAACGCTGGTAGCCTGATTCTACAGATCATTTTGAGATGGGCATGGTGGTGTTTGCGTGTTAATCCCCACATTTGGGAGGCTGAAGCAATTTGAGGCCAATCTGGGCTTTGCAATGAGTTGAAGACCAACATGAACTATATAGTGAGACCTTGTCTCAAAATACTGAAAGAAAGGAGAGGGAGAAGAGTGAGGGAGAGGGGAGAAATCAGCTTGTATCCACTGCCCTAGGTGGCCCCTGAATAACAAAATCCAAGTCCCTGTTCATTACCAAGTGACAACTTGTGCACACAGCTGCCTCGTGTACATCAACTGACCCAACACTTTGTCTATCTGCTCCAACTCGGGGACTGGTCACCCTAGCCATAACTTCAGCATATACTGCTTAAATGGTCCTGCATCCATTCTAGGCATGAGCTACTGTGACTGTCCCCATTTTACAGATGAAATCAAAAAGGTCAAGATACACACATGTGCGCACGCACACACACAACTAAGAACACACGGGCAGGAGGCAGCAGAGCCAGCATTCCCTCAGCACTGGGGCAGCACAGCTGCCGGCTCCACGACCTCACCCTTGCTCTTTTACTCCCCAACCTAGGACACTGCTTGCATCAGCATCGCCAATGCCCACTCTGGCCAAGTCAGCTCACTACTCACGGTCTGGCTTGTCACCACACCCTCTAATACCCTGCCACCGCTCTTGTGACACTGAACTGATGGTATTACAAACAGGTAGGCAACTACGGCAGTATACGGGGAAGAGATGGTAGAGGCACAAATCAGAGCAGAGGGAAGATTGAGGAAAAGAAGGGGAAAGGAAATGACAGGGTAAGACAGAGTCACGGCGATTTTGAGACACGAATGTTATCAACAATCTCAAAAATGGGGAAAAAATGATGTGCAAGTTTTGTGGACATCAGCGTTCAATTCTCTTGGTGTTATGGCTTGGGCTAGACGTCCTCTCACACCCTTATGTGCTCATGGTGGGGCTCTGTGGAGATGACTGGATAGAGAGTGTGTGACGCTGAGAGTTGTGCTGCAGTGCTGGGGTTACGGGCGCCCCACCCTGGGTGAGTGTTGCGAGGGCTGCTTTGAGCACTGCTTGTCACTTGCTGCTTGTTGCCTTCTACATCCGTGAACTGTTGCTCTTTCACAATGCCCCTCGGCCTCTGATCCAGCCAGCCGAGAACTGAAACCTCTACAAACTGTGTACAAAACAAGGCTTTCCTCCTTCAACCTTGCCTGTTGGGTATTTTGTCTCAGCAATGAGAAAGGTAGCTCAGACTCTTGGGTATATCTGGGAGAGGAACTTCTTCTGGGTCAAACAGAAACTACATTGGAAGCTTTGTGTTCAATACCCAATACCATAACCCCCCTGCCAAAGTCTCTTATCTAACTTATCACTGAGTAACTTTGCTTCTAAGAAAAATACTGGCTCATGCAGAAATATTCCATAATACACTAAGCAGATCATAGACATGAATGTAAAGGCTAAAACTATCACTCTCTTAGGAAAAGACAAATCTTTGTGACATTGAGTTAGGCAATAGTTTGTGAAATGTAACATCAAAAGTACAAGGACTAATGAACAAAACTCATAAACTGGAATCTCAACGAAGTTCAACACTTTTGTACTTCAAAAAGAACCATGGTAGCGTGGAGTGGTGGCGCAGGCCTGTAATCCCCGCACTCAGGAGGCTGAGGCAGGAGAATTATTTTAAGTTCAAGACCAGCCTAGACTACAAAGTGAGCTCAAGGCCAGCCTGAACCGCACAGTAAGACCCTGTCTCAGAAACACCAAAATAAAGAAGATTTTTAAAAGAATCATTGCAATCTGAGCACACTGGAAAGTGAAAGCAGAAAAATCAAAAAACAAGGCCAGCCTGGGCAATTTAGCAACTGGGTCTCAAAACAGGGGCCAGGGGGCAACCCACTAGGGTCTCCCTTCTGTTCCCCTCTTGGACAGAAGCTTTCTTTCCCAATAAATATTCTATTCTAACCTCCATCTTGTTCCTAAAATTCATTCTTTGGTTTTAGAGAACACAAACTCGTTCAAGTGCCTTCCAGGTTGGGAGATCCACTTTTTCTTCGTGCACCATAAGGACATGGGGCTTCATTATGCAATTCAGGCTGGCTTGAAAGTCACTTTGTAGGGGCCGGCGAGATGGTTCAGTGGTCTAAAGCGCCTGCTTAGGAGGGCTCAGGCGACTGCGGGGACTGCAGTTCGATCCCCGGCACCACATGCTGCGCCAGCGCCACCACCAGGGCAGGCTGAGCCAGCCACAAAATGAATAAATAAAGAAACAAACAAACACAACAAGCAAACAAATAAATTAATTAATTAATTAATTAAAAAAAAAAGAAAGTCACTTTGTAGTCCGGACTGGCCTCAAACTCCTGTGATCCTCCTGCCTCAGCTTCCAGAGTACTAGGATTATAGGTGTGCACCACCACATCCAGAAAATGGTGATTTTTAAGATCTCTTCCTGGGTCAGATAGCAGAAAGTTAGGTCAAGAAGGGGACCGTGAAGTCATCCAGCCCATCCGCTTATTGTATAGAAAGAAGCCTGGAGACAGTCTTCTTGGACCCTTCGGAGATACCACTTGTGGCGCACAGCGTGCGGAAGACTTGTTCTTCCTGACTGCTATTTATCATGGGAAGGAGAAAATCACGTCTCATCTGCGCGTGATGGTGCCACACTCCCTGCCAGCCCTGGCCCAGGGTGGGCTGAGCGGGCCAGAGTCTGGGCACAGTGGCGCAGGCCTATAATCCCAGAGCTGGGGAGGCTAACAGCAGGAGGATCACCACCAGTCTGAACTGCCTAATGAGAACCTGCAACAACCAAACACATTTAAAAAAATAACAATGATAAACAATGAGAAATAAAGAGGAATCACAATTTTCTTAAAAAAAAAAAAAAAAAAAAAAACGGGCCAGGAATGTAGCTTAGTGCAAAAGCTGGTGGCAGAGGGGGACATGAAGTGATGATACCACGTGTAACCCAGCACACAGCACTTGGAAGGCAGAGGCTCAGGCATACAGTGACCTCAGGGTCAGCCCTCACTAGGCTGTGAAAGCCTGTCTTGAAAGACAGAAACAGAGATACAGAGGGAGGAAGCAAGACTATTAAAAAATAAAATGAAGCCAGGCGTGGTGGCATATGCATGTAATCCCAGCACTTGAGAGGCTGAGGCAGGAGGATCGATTGATGTGAGTTCAAGACCAGCCTGGGCTACAAAAGTGAGCTCAAGAGCAGCCTGAACTGCATAGCGAGACCCTGTCTTAAAAAGACAATAAGTGAATGAATGAATGAATGAATGTAGTACCCATATAGTGAAGCAAAGAAAGAAAAGGATTTGAATACTCATTTCTTCAGAATACAAATAACCAATAAGTACATGAAAAAATATTTGACATTGTGGCCATAAGGGAAATTAAAATCAAAACCACAGGGGCTGGGGAGATAGCTCCATGGCACAAGTGCCTGCCTGGCAAGTATAAGGTCATGAATTTGAGCCCTGGTCCCGCCAAAAAAATAAAAATTAAAATCAAAACAATGAGGTTATCACAGTATGCCCACTAGCATGGTTAGAACCAAAACATCAAGTAACAGTAAGTTTTCCTGGTTTTGTTTCCTGGTTTGCTGTTTGTTTGTTTGTTTGCTTTTTGGGTGGGGAGAAGTTTGAGACAAGGGCCTCTCTCTGTAGTTTAGGCTGCCTTGCACTCACTATGGAGCCCAGACTGACCTCAGCCTCTTAGTGACTCTCCTGCCTCAGCCTCTCAAGGGCTGGGACTACAGATGTGCTCCACAATGCCCTGAAATAGGAAGTACTCATGTGTTGAACTCAAAATCCTTGTACACTGCTGTCGGGGATGTAAAATGGCATAGCCAGCCACTTTGGAAAAGTTTGGTGGTCCCTTAAAAAAAATTAAACGTAGTTATTGTATGGCCCAAAAATTCCACCTCCAGATATACACCTAAGAGGGGCCGGCGAGATGGTTCAGTGGTCTAAAGCGCCTGCTTAGGAGGGCTCAGGCAACTGCGGGGACTGCAGTTCGATCCCCGGCACCACATGCTGCGCCAGCGCCACCACCACGGCAGGCTGAGCCAGCCACAAAATGAATAAAGAAAGAAACAAACAAACACAACAAGCAAACAAATAAATAAATAAATAAAATTTAAAAAAAAAAAAAAGATATACACCTAAGAGTACTGAACACCTATGTCCATACAAAAACTTGAACTATCCATCAATCTTTTTTCTCTATTATTATTTACATTATTATTATTATTACTTTGGCAGTACTGGGGAATGAAAACAAGTCTGTCCCACTAAGATACACTCCAAGCTTTTTTAGATGTAATTTCTTATTTTTTTAAATTTTGAGAGAGTGTTGCTAAATCACGAACTTGCCAAGGCTGGGCTTTAAATTTATAATCCTCATGCCTTAGCCTCACAGAGCACTGGGACTACACATGTACACAGCCATATTTTTTTTGTTTTGTTTTGTTTTGTTTTTGCGGGACTGGGGTTCAAACTCATGACCTTGCATTTGCCAGGCAGGCACTTGTGCCATGGAGCTATCTTCCCACCCCTCACAGCCACACTTTTGATTTCTCAATTTTTTAAAAAAATAGTGATATATATTTTCATTAATTATGTTTATTGGTACATTTATTATATATAATGATCACATTCATTATAGGAAATTTATATCTGTACGTGACATAACTTGATTCTTTTTTTAAAAATAGTACTACCGGGCCAGGGAGATAGCTCAAGGTCCTGAGTTCAATCCTCAGTTCCAAAAAAAAACAAAAGATAGTATTACAGGGCTGGGAAGATAGCTCAGCAGTCAAAGCATCTGCCTGGCAAGTGGCAAGGACCTGGTTTTGATCCCTGGTACTGTATGTGCCGGCCTGAAACCACGCATGGTGGTGCACACCTTTAACCCCAGCACTGACGAGGCTGAAAACAAAAGGATCACTATGAATCCAATCTGCATAGGGAGATCCTGTAGCAAATATGGGGCCAGGTATGGTAGTACATATCTATAATCCAAGCAGTCTAGGAGGCTGAAGCAAGACAACTAGCAAGTTTCAGCCCAGCCTGGGCAATTTAGTGACTTAATAAGATCCTATCTCAAAATGAAAAATAAACAAGGGCTAGGGATGAAGCTCAGAGGTGGGGCATCCCTGGGCTCCATCCTTAATACTGAAAAAAAATAAAATATAAAATAAAGAAAATATACTTTCTGCACAGAAAATATACATCAAATACTAATGGCAATTAATTCTGCAATTAAAAGCCATTTCTTGGGTCAGGGAGATAGCTCAATGGAAGAAGTATTTGCCTGGGAAGTGCAAAGTCCTAAGTTTGATCCCTGGTACCACCACCAAAATAAAAAAAAAGAAGCCATTTCTTTTTCAATATATGTCACTAATCTTTTAAAATCAGTATGGGAGGGCTGGTGAGGTGGCTCAGTGGTCTAAAGCACCTGCTTAGGCAAACAGGCAACCACAGGGACCGAGGTTTGATCCCCAGTATCATGTGCTATGCCAACCCCGGCCCCAGAGCAGGCTGAGCCGGCCATAATTTTAAAAAATCAGTATGGGATCCAGGCATGGTGGCACACACCTGTAATCCCAGCACTTGGGAGGCTGAGGCAGGAGGATGGGTGTGAGTTCGAGACCAGCCTGGGCTACAAAAGTGAGTTCAAGGCCAGCCTGAACTGCACAGTGAGACCCTGTTTCAAAAAGACAAAAAAAAAAAAAAAAAATCAGTATGGGGCTGGAAATAGAGCCCAGTGGCAGAGCATTGTCTGGCATGCACAAGGCCCTGCATTTACCCCCCAGTACCAAAGGGGAAAAAAGAGATTTAAAATCATCATCACTTTTGTAACAGCATGGAAATGCTACTTGAAAAACAACAGAGGAGGTGATCTGGCCAAAGCAGTGAGGGAAGGCAGTGGAGTCCAGGATGCCAGATGCCCCCTGGCACTGCAGTGCTGTTGTCGAGCCCAGCACTTCTGGATCCCCCCATAAAGCAATTTAATCTTCCAGAGTCCCTGTCATCTAGAATTTCTTAACAAATAACACTGACACTGAAAATATAAGAATTACAAATTCGTATATTGTAAAACAGTTCAAGTCATAAAACTAAGGCATAAATTAGATTGCATATATCCCCAGGGTATCCGGGAAGACAAAGGAGAAGGCTGACAACAGACGGGTCTCTAACATGGTATATACTTTTATTTGCAAGTCAGAATCAAAACACAAAGAAACTATCTTTTCTTTTTAAAATGCAAAGGACAAAAGGATGCTCAATTTTCTCTGCTCCCCAGAAATATTTCCTAGAGCCTCACTGTTCCTGTATTTAAATTGAATTACTTTATTCAGTTAAGTTTATTTATTTATTTGGTACCATGGATTGAGCTGTGAATTACTTTATTTTTTTAATTGCTTTATGTATTTACTTACATATTCATTTATTTATTTATTTGTAGTACCAGGGATTAAACTCAGGATCTTGTGCTTACCAGGCAAGCACTTATTCTGAGCTATCTCCCCAGCCTTAATTGCTTTATTTTAAATTTACATTTTGAAGTAACAGTATACTAGAGTAGCATTGTATCAAAGTCTACACTGTACAAAACCATATCTGGTTCTAAATCTCTGCCACTTAATTACTGCAAAACAAACCTCAAGCAAGATCTCTGAGTTTAAATTTCCATATCTGTAAAATGGGGGTAATAATACAAAGAATTCAACACGGTAACAACAGCAAGGACTCAGCAACGTACCTGGCACAAAGGAAGAGCTCAATAAATCGCAATTATTATTACTTCACAAGTAATGCACGCTAGCTGTAGAAAAAGCAGAAAATGAATACCTAATAAAATTGGAATCATACTGTTTGTAATCTGCTTTCTTCCGTTTAGCAATATATTGTGAACATCTTTTCCTGTCAGTTTATATATTTCTACACCATTATTTTTAGTGGCTGCAGAGCAGCTGTAGAATGCTTCATAATTTATGGTGACCAATCTCCTGTTATTGGACATGATGTTGCTTCCAATTTGGGGCTATAATAAAAATACTTTAATGGACACCCCTTTCTTTGTGCATGTCCCTCACTGTTCCCTAGAAATGGCAGCCATTAGGCAGCCCTTCCTAATGGCAACTGAAATTTCTGCACGTACAGCTGTGGAGGAAGGCTCTCGGCCTGAAATCTGGAATTACTTTGGATAACATACCTCATCCCCTCACACACCTCCTTGTCTGTAGAACAGGATTAAGAGTACCCTGCTTTATAAGGTGATGGTGAGGATTAATAAAATAATGAAAGGAGCTCCCAGCAGACTGGCATGTGGACAGGGTCAACATTATATGGGTAGCACACATCACAGAAAAGGGGGCATCACGTCTGGACTTCAAATGTAGCACCTGGCATACAGTGGGCAGTTAGGAAGGGTTTTTATTAAGGGATGAAAGAAAAGAAATGATGATTCAAAAAGAAATAAAAGTCTTCTGGAAGACAGCAGTGGTGATAGTCTCTGGGATTCCCCTAAGAGGAGGATCAAGTCTTAACAGACCCTCCTAGGTCTTTCAAGGTTTTTGCTTTTGTTCTTTTGCTGGCTCAACCCAGCATGAGGACAGGGCTGGCACAGCATGTGGTGTAAGAGACTGAACCACAGTCCCCTGCGTCTGCCTAAGCTTCCCTAAGCAGGTGCTTTAGACCGCTGAGCTTGTCACCAGCCCTCTGCTGGGTCTTCGAGACCTGCCTATTGCCACCTAAAGTACATCACCCCTCCTGCCAGGACTCTGCCCCTCTAGCCACTAAGTACAGGCACCACCACAGGTGCCACTCCCCTCTACCCACTCCCTTCCACTGATCTAGAGGAAGTAAAAAATAAAATAACAAAGACACAAGAAATAGCTGAAGCTCTATGCAAGAGTATATGCTGCTAGATCTCATGACCTGACCTTCAATAACCTTTTCTCCAAATTTTGTTAAGGTTCATAAATATGAGCTACATCTTTTTTATTACCTTTTTTAAAAACAAACATTTACTCAAAAGAGAGTATACCACCAGGCGTGGTGGCACACGCCTGTGATCCCAGCACTTGGGAGGCTGAGGCAGGAGGATCAGTGCAAGTTCGAGACCAGCCTGGGCTACAAAAGTGAGCTCAAGGTCAGTCTGAACTGCACAGTGAGACCCTGTCTCAAAAAGACAAAAAAATAAGTCTGGGGAGATAGCTCAGTAGAATAAGCACTTGCCTGGCAAGCTCAAGGGCCTGAGTTCAATCCCTGGTTCCACAAAAAAAAAAAAAAAAAAAAAAAATCAAACAACAAAAAATAAAATAAAAAATAAAGACAGTATACCAATAATTGATATGACATTAGAAGCAGTACGCATTCAGAAAACCAAAATGACAGATATAGGGCCAGCCAAATAGCTCAGTGGATTAAAGTGCCTATAAGCAGGTGCAGGGGCCTGCTGGGTTCCATCCCCCAAGTGCCATGCAAGCCCCACTCCCATGGTGCACTGAGTCTAATCTATGTAATGAGACCCTGTAGACCCTTTACTAAATACCAAAAAAAAAAAGAAAGAAATAAAAAAAAAAAGCCTTAAAATAGGCCCTGATGCGGCCACCGCATTCAGAATCCCAGACCTAAGCCTGTTTTTTCTTTTCAAGGTTAAAAGACAGTGAACATCCACTAGAGTGCTAATTCAACATGTGGGTTAGGAAAACCAAGCAGTTGCCTACTTTTCCAAGCAACCAGATGCAGTGAGTGGCCTACAAACAACAGCCCTTACAGCACTCTTATTATCCAGGATAATCTTAGCTAAAATTTCTTAGTCCTAATCCCCACACCAAGTTAAGCCTCTGTCAAAACTCAAGGAATGTTTGTAGATGACAGGAGAAAAGCTCATTAAATGTCAGGTCATCCTCATTAAAAACCTAGGTATCTCTCTTCAGTCTTGTACCATTCTAAATCCAACCACTCTCCGCCCAGCTCATCAACAGGTGGCAGATGAGTGTAAACATCCCACTGCCCAGAATTATGCCAGCACTCCGATCTGAAGGACCAGCCATTGACAGGGATGACCGGCAGCAGTTTCATAAGAGATGGCATTAGGGCCAGGGAGATAGCTCAGTAAAATAAGTGCCTGCCTGGCAAGTGCAGGGTCCTGAGCTCAATCCTTGGTAACGCCCCCCCCCAAAAAAAAGATAGCATTAGGAGGACAGATTATACCAGGTTAGCCATACCTAAGTCATAAAACAAGAGGACTCCAATGCAAAAGGTATAACCTATTATCTTCCTTCAAGCTCTGCAACTTGCCCAAGGTGAGACAGACAGACAGACAGACAGGCTATAATATTCTGGTCCTTCATGCACACGCAGCCACCTGAAGAGGCTGTCCTGGGACTAAGTTACTACCAAAACAGAAAAGCCCTTAAACAAACCTTCTAACCACTTTTTCTGTTATTAAGGTACAGGAAATAGGAGTGACCTCTCCAGACAACAGAAAACAAAGAGATCACAGACATCATATACTTGCAAACCAGTAGACAATCTCAAGTTTCTTCTGAAAAACAATATGCCAAGCCGGGCGTACTGGCGCATGCCTGTAACCCCAGCACTTTGGAGGCTGAGGCAGGAGGATCAGTGTGAATTTGAGACCAATCTGGGCTACAAAAGTGAGCTCAAGGGCAACCTGAACTGCACAGTGAGACCCTGTCTCAAAAAGACTAATAATAATAATAATACGCCAAGATATTAAACCAGACAAGCAAAACATTTTGTTCCCTCAACATAAATTGTGCAGCCAGTCTTACTACTCTCTTATTTGACACACTTGAACTCCTTGATCCAATTTATAACACAACATTTTTCAGACCTTGCTTGTTTTTCTTGGGATCACTGTGGACTACTAAAAAATTGCCTTTACCAGATATAAAAAAGTGGTTACCTACATGAGACCTTAAAGTTAAATCACATTTTTCTCCTATCATCAAGAACCACCTAAGAACCTGACAGACAGAGCTAGGGAGGTAGCTCAGCAGTCGAAGCCCCTGCTTGACAAGCGTAGGGACCCAGGTTCAATCCCCGGTATTGCATGCCGTGCCAGCCCCCAAACCCCAGGCACACGGGCTACCAAAACCAGGAGTGGTGGTGCATGCCCGTAATCGAAGTGCTGGGAAGGCTGAGACAGGAGGATTACTACAGGTCCACGCTGTGTAGCAAGACCCTGTACCAAATATAGATAGATAGACAGACAGACAGATAAATAGACAGAACTTGACAGACAGCATAGATGAATTTTTCCAAGTATTGCCTTTCTTTAAGACTAGCAGCAACGGCCATGCAACATCAGAGGGGACTAGATCTAATAGCTGAAACAGAGGGGCCATGTTAATGTCCCTAAAAATGTACTTCCTAGTCAACAGATCTAAAATAGTAAGTGATACAAGACAAAAAAAAAAAAAAAGACTTACAAGATGCATAAAAAACTATCTGAGCTATGGATATCCTGGCCAAATATGTGGAATTTTGGGGTCTTGGTTACTGTGGACACAGCTTTATTAATGCTTCTCATAGCCTATTTCTATCTTATATACTTAATCTCTTAATCAAATTTGTTTCCCCTTGTTTGACAGCCATGACGATGACCATAACTCAAGATCAGAACTTGCGCCAGGCGTGGTGGTGCATGCCTGTAATCCCAGCACTTGGAAGGCTTAGGCAGGAGGATCGGCGTGAGTTCGAGACCAGCCTGGGCTACAAAAGTGAGCCCAAGGCCAGCCTGAACTGCATAGTGAGACACTGTCTCAAAAAGACAAAAAAAAAAAAAGATCAGAACTTGCCTCCACAGTTCAAGAAATCTTTGGAGGAAGGGGTCAGCTCCCTTGAACTCACAGCTCTGTCAGGGCAAAGGTTTCTTGGTCTCCAAATAGGTAGGGGGATTCCCTGGTGGGCTTCTCAGCCTGGCCCAGAGCCCAGGGTTCCCAGTGACCCTAACCTTGGCTAGCTTTCAGCTGACTGAAGTGCCAACATGAGTTGCTCACCTGTCTGTCAACTTCCACAGTGCTGAGCTCTGTAGTATGGATTCTAGATATGAGAAAGCCACCCCTAAAACCAAATATGGGCATCCTATGCCCTTCTCTTCCATTAATAGTAACTACAAAAGAAAAACAATCTCTGGGACTCCCAAAGACTCATTTGGAGCAGCCATGTCAACCTGGAGCAACTCTCTGAAGAGGAAAAGAAAATGGATTGGGGAATCACAGTGTCCCAGCCTCCTTTTGAGTTCTTTCACCTCCACTCAGCTCTGGGACAAATGTTAAATGAGGGGAAGTCACCAGGTCAAGAGGAACTAACAGGTCAGGAGGCAGGAAATTAGACGGAAAAACAATGGAAGGACCTAGAAGTATTTTCCTTGGAGAAGAGAGACTAGGAAAAGTCATAAAGCTGTCTCTTGAAGAGAGAAAGAGGGATTACTTGCTCTGTGCTGTAATCACCACCTCAACCCTAGCCATGTGATTACATCTCTCTGAAACCACCTGTTTATGAGCCCTCCCTCTCCAAAACCACTGAAGAAGGATATGCATGAATCACTTCTGATACCACAGCAACTAAACCAGGCCAGGACAAAACAACTTCCAACTTGAGAGCACAAATGACCAGGAAGGCCTATTGTGTTTCAGGAAAGGGAAGTGCTTTCCAACAATCCCAGTTGCTTCAACAGGCCAGGTTGTTAAGGAGGAAGCATGCCTGCTAGCATGGAATGCTCTCATGCTAGAAGGGCTGCGGGGCAAAAGGACCCTGAGATATCCTCCACTTCTATGCGCCAGCCTCCTAAAGTATCAAGGGGAAGAGGCCAAGAGGAGGAAAGGCATCACAAGGCATCCCCTCTGTGCGAAACACACACATCCAGCCACTACCCTGCCAATCGTTATGAGGCTGGAGCTTTGTTAGTACTCCCATTTTACAGTGGAGGAACCCAAGACTCAAGGGTGATTAATAACTTGTCAACAACATGGAGCTAGTAAAGGATAGAACAGAAACGTGAGCCAAGACCATCAGGGTGCCCATGAAAGCAGGGAGAGAATTTCTGCTCTCCTGGCCTTGCAGAAGGCAGCTGCAGATCTTTTCAGCTTAAGACTCTCCAAATATAATATTTTTAGGCCAGGAAGATAGCTCAACAGTATAAGCACTTGCCTGGCAACTGTAAGGTCCGAAGTTTAATCCCTGGTATCGCAAAAAAATAAATAATAGTTTTACTCCTGTTAAGTCCAAAAAGTCAAGACAACAGAACCAGGTCTAGGGAAAAATAGCTGGTTAGAGCCACCTGTTCTTTGGGAGGCTGTCTTCTCCTAGACCCCAGCCAAGGAACACAAGATAGTAGCAGAGGGGTCCACGAAGGCTCTGTGAAGGAAACAACAGGCCTCTGCCCCACTTGGGGAGCTGGCCAAGCAAAGAGGCAGTGCTGGACAGAAGAGAGGAAGGGCATCCACAGCACAGCAGAGGGCAGAAACCAAGGCAGAGAATCACCAGCCACAGGGTACTGCCAAAACAGAAAACTCATATTGCACAGAGGACGGACATAGCGAGCAAAGAGGTAGCTCCAGGCTGCTAAACTATGGACTTTGAATACCATGCTAAGAAATCTAGACTTGGTTTATCCTGAGGGCAATAAGAAGCTACTAAAGGATTTTATGAAAAGCTTCGATAAGATCAAATCCTGGTATTAAGATCACTGTGATAACAAACTAAGAGGCTGAGCTGCTGGTAGGGAGAATGGAGGCTTGGAAGCAATGGCTAATAACGCAGGCAAAAAAACACACTGGGGTCCAGGCTGACCCACCCTCCAAGGTTCCTCTACTGAAATTCCCAACAAGGACAACTTCCCATTCTTTGGTCATTGCCAAGGACAGAGGCCTGCTTTAATGGCTATTAATTTTGTGTAGCCTCCCACACATCTTTCTTCAGTGTTTGGACTCTAGGCCGGGAACCAATGTTAATCTTACATACCAATTACTCAACTCCACGTCAGGCCTTATGCTAGGTTCTTAACACAAATAATCTCTGTTATGCAACCAACAACCTTATCAGGGATTTTACTAACTTTAATCTCGTTTTGCAGAGGAGAAAACTCGAGTCCAGGGCAGGCACCTTACCAAAGGCCATTCAGACAGGGCAGGGAGAAGCAAGTTTTTAACAGCGTTCTACCTGAAGGCAGAGACTGCTGTCATTACTGCAAAAAACAATGGAGAGGTGTTTCTCCAGAGGAAGACTGCCTGCCTGCCTTCCTGTGGGAAAACACTGTGTACCCCTAGTCGCAACTGGCGAACAGGCAAGAGGTGGGGAGCCCGAGCCCACATAAAGGACATCAGCCTGCCCTAGACAACCCCCAGTTACAGAAAGAGCATGGCCCCAAGAAACCGAGATGACGAAGCAGGGAAAGGACCCCGAGCGCCAACGCGGGCAAGGGGCGTGGCTCGGGCGTGACAGCGCCGGGGCGGGGCTCTCCAGCGCGGCTCAGATTCTGGGACCTGCGGGACCCCACGAAGGGGCGGCGCAGCGAGGCGGGCGGGCTAAGGCTGCGCTCGCCACCTACAGACTCGTCAGGTCACCTCCCCAGGATTGGACCCGACGCTCGTTCCATACTCTGGCTCCAGGAGGGCTGATCCGGGAACTCGATGGTGTAGTCCAGCTCAGCCCGAGCCATGGCGAAGGCGCCGACCCTCGGCCCTGGCCTAGCACCGGAACTCCCGCCCGCGCTCCAGCGCCGCGGCCCGGCCCCTCCCCACGCACCGCCCCTCCCCACCCTCTGCCCGCGCCGCCCAATCCGCAACCGTGCTCTGTGACGTCCTCCCTAGCAACTACGGAGCCTTCCTGAACCTTTGGCTGCGCCGTACTAGCTCTGCCATGGCAACCAGGCCCCGTCCTCCTTGATCTGGGCCAGGTATTGGTCAGCGGAGACGCCGGTCAGGAGGAGTCGCCCACTCTGTGCACAACGCAACACACTCGGTTGTGTACCGTCGGCCGGAGGGTCTCTCCTGGCTGCGGCGTCGTAACCTACCCTGCGGAAGACGGTGCCCTTTGACTAGCCTCGTCTAGCTACCTCTGCCATTCTCTACCAGCCGCAGCTCCGGGGGCTGGAGGTAGAAAACCGTACAAAACGGCCTCGGCGGCGCGTGCCGACCGGTCCGGGGGGCGAGGCGTATCCCAACCGACTGAGGGGGACGGGCGGGAGACGGACTCGCTGGGACTTTGAAGGATGCACCGTGTGTGGAGGCACCAAGGGACTGGAAGTGCAGATTCCTTGCGTGTGTCCGCCCGTTTAACAGATACTTTCTCAGCGCCTGCTCTGTGCTACATATGAGCTAAGTAAGGTTCCTTGGGCTCTTGGAAGGTTCAAGGTTTTGGCCCTGACTATAAATCTTATCGGAGTGGGGAGAAAAAAATCACAGAACCAAATTAATTCTATGCGGGGAATAAATAGTATAGAAGATCAAGAGCTCAAAATCTGAGAGAAAGAGCTCGGGGAGTATCGGGGGTGGTTCTGGAGCTGGGCTTTCAAAGACTTGGAGACTTTAAAAAAAGACTCCTGGGTGGCAACCAAAGAAGGGAAAGTCAGGGGTGAGCACCAGAAATTACATGAAGGGTCTCGGGCCAGGACAAAGACTAACGTGAGAGAAACCTTGGAAAAGCAAACCCAGATCCTGGAGAATCTTTGATGTTAAGCCTCAGCCTTGAATTTATAGGTAAATTTTGCTGATGGTAGGGAAAAAAAAAATCCAGTGCATTTTACACCTATTAACATAAGTTCCTAGGTTTATTGTGAGCCAATGGGGAGTCATCAGACCTTAAACAGGTGAGTAACAATCAGCCATACGTTTTGGAGTATAACAGGAGAAAAAGAATGATTTTTAGTTTTCTGGACAGCAGCACGGCCTTTAGGAGTCTGTTCTGGGCATGGTGAACGTGAAGTGCCTGTAGAACATCGAGACTGGAGTTTTCAAGAGGCAGCTGGGCACGCCTGATTAGAGGTGAGTCTAAGACGAGTCTAGGCTGGAAGTAGAAATGTGGGGATCTGTAGGGGCTGTTGGTGATAGCCACACCAGTGGATCTGTTAGGCTTGTCCACAGAGTATGTGTAAAAGAGAGGAGAGAGCCTAGGACAGAGTGCTGAGGAGTACTCGAGTTTGAGAGTCTGGCAAAGAAAGGTAAGCCTGTGCAGGCGTTTGAAATGAAGTGTCCAAGATGGTAAGAAGATAACCACTCGTATGCCTCATGATGTCTTAGAAGCCAGCGAGGAAAGTGTTGAAGAAAGTGTGGATGTTAATCGTAAAATAAGTTGTAAAAGAAGCCATTGGATTTAGAAACAAGGAAGTTGGTAACCTTTGCAAGTCAATTTCAGTGAACTAATGGGAGCAGACGTTCAATTACAGTGGCTTGAAAGGTAAATGGGAAGATAAGGAAATGAAGATTGTATGTGAAATACTCTTTGCAGTTTAGACTCAGGCTATAGTTCAGTCTCGGTAGAGCACTTGTCTACTGTGCAAAGAAGTTTGGCTGTTCAGAAGAAAAAGAAGACAATAGCTGAAAGAAGGGTGGATTTTTATTCAGGTGGGAACAGATGCTGTTGGCACTGATTCAGCAAAAAGGAAAAAGTTTAAATTATAGAGAAAATAAGGTAACTGGGAGAGTGGTGTCCTGAAAAAAGGCAGGAGATCCAGAGCATTGATGAAATTCACTTAAAGATGGAGGCACATTTGTATGTGGCAAAAGGGAAGCATGTGTGTTGATGTTATTCCATTGGTTGGATAATAGGAAGTTGTAGAAATTCCTTATGATGGTTTCCACTTTCTCTGAGAGGGACATTATATCAGCCAGTAAGGAAGGGATTGGAAATGCTGTGTGAGGTTGAAAAGAGCAGAGAAAAATCCAGGCAAGATGGTGCACACCTATAATCCCAGCACTGGGGAAGCTGAGGCAGGAGGATCGTAGTGAGTTTGAGGCCAACCTGTACTACGTAGCGAAACCCTGTCTCAAAAAACAACAACAAAAAAGATGAATTTGATACCAGCCTGGGCAACATAGCAAAACCCTACCCCCCCCCAAAAAAAAAATAGAAAGATTAGAATAACATAACAGCAATGGAGTGTGAGAATGAGATGACTAAAGAAGCATACAGATTCCTGGATAGTTGTAGTAAGGAACTGGGTTGTACTAGCTTGTCCCCTACCCCTGAGGTCCTGTAAAAGCACCGACGGCCTCCACCAGGGGGCGCTATGCAAAAGTGTCGCTCCAAGGTTGAGCCTGCTCTAGGCACAGGCTAGAAGTGGATGGGCAGAGAAACAAACAACAAAACTAGGATGAAAGAGACCTGATGAGAAACGAGGACGATAAAGGGCAGAGTAAGAAGTCTGCAATGGGAAGGAGGGGGAGGAAGTGAGCCGAAGAAAGTGAGGACAGGGTGGGCCGACTGTGGTTGACCCAGAGCATGAGCAGAGGTAGGGAGCGAGTTTGACTGGGTCCGGGGTTGGCATAGGGGCAGAAGTGCATGTTGGGGAAGAAAACAATTGGGGCAAGAGGGAGGCAGAGGCTTTCACAGAAAGGAGATAAGGAGAAGCAGTCTATTAGGAGAGATAGGGGAAGTGGAATCCTTAGGGAAGTGATGGGTGGAGGCAAGGTCTGCCTCGGGAGTAGGGAGGGACAGGAATCTGTGAGGAGAAGGTGGTCAAGTAGAGGGCGTGCATGAGCCCCTACAGTAAAGCAGAGGCTAGGACACTGCGGGCTGGGCTGGAGGTTTAGGGAAAAATCTGTCTACACTGCCGTGCTGCACAATAATGTTTTTGTTTTTGTTTTTTTTTTAATTTTATTTATTTATTAATTTGTTTGCTTGTTGTGTTTGTTTATTTATTCATTTTGTGGCTGGCTCAGCCTGCCCTGGTGGTGGCGCTGGCGCAGCATGTGATGCCGGGGATCGAACTGCAGTCCCAGGAGTTGCCTGAGCCCTCCTAAGCAGGCGCTTTAGACCACTGAACCATCTCGCCGGCCCCTTACAAAAATGTTTAAAAAAAAAAAAAATGGACCATATATATGACATGGTCCTATACAGTTGTAAAGAGCTGAAAATTTCTTATCCTCTGTCAAATACATAACTGAAGAAAAAGCACAAGAAAAGGAAACTACACAGGACAAAGAAGAATCCCAAGGGGCCGGCGAGATGGTTCAGTGGTCTAAAGCGCCTGCTTAGGAGGGCTCAGGCAACTGCAGGGACTGCAGTTCGATCCCCGGCACCACATGCTGCGCCAGCGCCACCACCAGGGCAGGCTGAGCCAGCCACAAAATGAATAAATAAAGAAACAAACAAACACAACAAGCAAACAAATAAATAAATAAATAAAATTT
>PVKN010007301.1:0-22500 GCA_004027915.1 Capromys pilorides
CTTTTAGTCTGTAAAGATAATCTTTTTTAAGTGAAATAAGTTAACATTATCAATAGGTTTTAATTTTTGTTTTTTGTTTTTTTTTTTGGCCAAAGAAAATCTCATTTCAAGCAGCCAGGACATGGGGCTTACAGTTAGCACAGTTGTTTTAAGCACCTGCTTGGGTGAACGCAGTCCTGTCTCCAGCTCCATCTGCTATTCCAGGGCAGCCTGAGCCAGCCAAAAAAAAATCCTTCTCAAGCAGCCAGGTATAAGAAGTACATGCCTATAATCCCAGGTATTAGGAAAGCTGAGATGAGAGTATCGCAAGTTTGAACCCAGCTTGGCCAATCAATGAAACTATATCCCCAATAATAGTTTTTAAAGGGTAGTTCAGTATTCTCTGGATTCAGTCCCAGTCTGAAAAAAGAAAATCTTACTTAGCACTACTAGAATATGTTCAAAATGTTTATGTGGTAATCTTTGATTAGTAATAGTACAGATAATTTGGGGTTTGTTTTTGTATGTTTGCCTTTTCAAGTTTTCCCTAAATTACTATTCTTTATTTTAGAATTCAATTAATTAAAAAATTAATTTGGTCTAAAAAGTATTTCTTTTCCACGTATCCTCATAGCTTATTTTTTTTATTTTGTTTTATTTAGGGGAAAATGGCCTTACTGGCCTCAAATAGTTGTTTTATTAGATGCAATGAAGCAGGTGATATAGAAGCAAAAAGTAAAACAGCAGGAGAAGAAGAAATGATAAAGGTAATCATGACATTTCTGTTCAGGTTTATATATGTCACGCAAAGATTTTGTCTCTGTACAACATTTCTCCTTTACTATCACTAAGACTTACCAGCTTTTTATAATACAATAGATCCTTGACTTAGAAACAATTCACAAGTGCTGGTTGTAACTCAAGTTAGTTATAGATCAAGACTTTTCCCCATAAGAAATAATGGAAATACCCATTATGCATTCAAAACATCACAAAGCACCCTTACCTAACATACTCATAATAAAAGTGTTGTATAATGTGCATAATTTACCACAAACACTAATAATTTTCCTAATGTAGTCACCAAAAAGTTATAAAATGTGTCTAGTTTACCAGAAACAACAGTTTCATACTGTACTTACCATTCAAGTTAACATCTTTGACTTGCAGGAAGGAAAGATGAAATGGAAAGTGATTATAGTTTGGAAGGCGAGTTCCCTTTCATGAAAACATCAGGAATCTGGCTCTTTTATACCCTTTGTCTCTTTGGGAGAGTCTGCAGCCCACTAGTATCTACTCTGGCTCACTAGATCTCAGCCTTTTCAGAACTTAAAACTGGTCTGAGGTTGCCTGTTTCTTTCTTCTTTAACACTCTTCTGTAGTATGTAATGACATTATCATTAAGCAAGTGGATGCCATGATTGGCTTTTCTGTGTCTGGGCAGGTCTTTACAGATGTTTGTAGCTCTGTCCATTTTGTCAGTATTTCATTTTATTTCAGAAGAACTTCGCTGCACTGGTGGTTGTTACTTCTCTTCAGATAGTTCCTCAGCTGCTTTTCTCTGTTGCTCAGCCAGAAGTTGGTGAAGGTTTTCTGTACACAGTTCCTCTAAGTGCTCCTCACCAGTTCCTTAACATCTCCACTGTCTGCCTGCAGGCCTGTGGACTCCACTGTAGTGTCAGTGTCATCAACCACAGGGTCAGTTGAAGGCTCACAGCCTTCAGAGTATCTCTCGAGTATAATTTTAGGCTGCACTCTCTTGGAGGCAGATCTCAGTGTCTTAGGGAGATATTGGTCCAGTATTTTTAAGTTAATCCTACACAGGAAAGGGTGTTGTAATGTTCCACTCAGAATTCTCTAAGGGTTACATCTATGTTAAAAACCTCCTGGAAGCACTTCAGGAGTTGTTCCTTGGTGCACAGTGTCTTAAAGTTAGGCGCAACCTGGTGGTCCCTAGGCTGCAGTAGAGGACTCGTATTAGATGGACGGAACTTGACTGAGAACCATGGAAATTTCTCAGCCAGTTCTTCTTACAAATCTTGTGAACAGCAGCATTGTCCGTCCATAATGAGGAGAGCCTTGAGTGTTGAACCTTTGTCCTCTAGATATTTCTTAGCAGTAGGAAAGAAAACCTCCCTGATCTACTCAAGAAAAAGCATTCCTGTTACCCAGGATTTTGTGTTAGATCTCTACGTGACTCCTGGCCTATTCTTCATGACTTTTCTTTCTGAATACTCTAGGGGTCTCAGAGAGATTAAACCAAGAGAGGCTTTATCTTGAGGTCACCACTCCCATTGGCACATAGCAATAAGAGTAGCTTGTCCTTCACAGGCTTGTGGCCTGGCATTTTCTTGTGGCCTGGATTATCCCTGTATAATCTATGTTGAAGACATTTTCTTCCAGAAAACGCAGGTTTCATCAGAGTTGACAAAGTTGACAACTTTATAAGAAAAAAGACATTTCTCTGTGTCATTTCAAAGTGGTGTTTGTAATTTTTAGCAGCCCTTTAGCATCAGCCCTGCCTGCTTCACCACGTGTAGTTACACTCTGAAGCCTAGTTCCTGCTTTAAAATTGTGAGCTCACCCATTTCTGACATGAAATGTTTCACCGTTATCACTCATTGATGGATTATCCTTTTCAAGATCTGCATTTAATGGCTCTTGCTCTTTCAGAAATTGTGGACTCAGGCTATAACCTGCTATCTGCCTTTCATTTATCCATTCTAATGATAGCCTTGCTACCTCATCTAATACACTTACTAATGTGAGTAACACCTTTAGCACTACCAGCTTCCTTATGCAGATCTTTTGTCTGTACAATTGTGATGGTGGATTTCAACATGCTCTTCTCATTAGCAAGACTGATCTCATGGGCGCCACCCTCATATTTCTCTATAATTTCCTTCTTTTCAGTGGTGATTCCTTTCTTTCCCTTCCCTTCTTTTTTTCCTACCTTTTTTTAAATTCTGTTTTTGGAATGAGAAATTGAATTCAGGACCTTATGCTTGTCAGGCAAGCACTGTGTCACTGAGCTATGTCTCTGGCCCTACATGGGCCATTTTGATAATAATAATCATAATGAGTATATAAATCACTGACTGAAATTAAGTCTACAAACACACATCTGAGCTCAGACTGATGCTTACATACAGTTACATGGCTTCTTTGGCATCATGAGTCATTGTTTACAACTGCACAAGGTGCCAGCATTTGAGTTGTACCTCAAGACTTGGGTTCGTAAGTGAAACCTAGAATTCCAGTTGTAACCCAAGTTGTTTGCATGTAAGGCTGGTCATAACTGTAGGGCAATAACTCTAATAATCGTTTATATTATGTCCCAAGTAGACTTTTTAAGTTACAGAGTCCATAATTGCTGGCATGTGTGTGTGTGTGTGTATAACCGGGAAGTGAACTCAGGCCCCTACACTTGCCAGGCAGATGATTATTCTACTGAGCTATCTCCCCAGCCTTTCTGGCTTAATTTGTATCTTTTAAATTACTCCATCTGTGAGCACTTTCCTGTTGATTATCTTAACCTCTTTTTGAGTATTTCTGTGTACTTTTTGCACCTATATTTTCTTTTTTCTCCACCTCCACTTACAAATTTTAGTGTTCACAGAACACAAAAGCTTTAAAAGTATTTAAAGAGACATTTTTGTCTA
This sequence comes from Capromys pilorides, assembly GCA_004027915.1. Classification (NCBI taxonomy): domain Eukaryota; kingdom Metazoa; phylum Chordata; class Mammalia; order Rodentia; family Capromyidae; genus Capromys; species Capromys pilorides. The sequence continues at coordinate 3,642 of PVKN010007301.1, forward strand.
CCTTGTTCACCTGTCTCCATCTCTCCATTTTCCCATCTTTTTACAGTATTCTAATATTTTCTTCATAAATACTTAGCGATGTTTATAATTTTGTACCTGGAATTTTGTCCTTAATATTGTATCTTGGAAATCTTTCCCCAGCAGTATATTTCTCTTTGCTATGTTTTCCCCACCTTCCTCTCTTTCCTTTTCTTTCTTCTTTTAATGAAATAATAATATTTCATTTTAGGGACATACTTTATTTAGATCAATCTCTTATGGATGGAAATGTAAGATATTTTCAGCTTTTTATTCTCTTTTGGAGTCTTTTATTCTTATAGTCCTAAGGCACTTTTTTGGATCATGCATCATTTTGTAGGTGTACAAATATAAAGTAGTAGGTTGTTTTGTTACTTCCTGACTACCATAATGCTACGCTTATAGGAAACATGAAAGTCACAGTAAAACTTATAGCACTTTAGTGTTCAATTTTTTGTTTTCCTTATGAATAAGTACATGTCATTTTTACATAAAGAGAAATAAGAAACATGGGGAGAAACTTAGTTGCTAAGCCAGAAGTAAAACTTCCTTATTCTAGGTGAAGTTTCCTTTTCATACTGTTTGTTTTAGTTGATTATGAAAGTTATACAGATAGCTTCATGTTAAGGTGAAATTCTAAACAAAATTACATAATAGTTTAATTAAGTTGGGTGATTAACAAAAATATGATGAAGGCCTTTAAGTTTTAATATTTTCAGAACATACTAGATCCTTAGTAAGTTTTTATAAAATCCCCTACATCCTTAATGACAGTACATAAGGTGTGTCTAAAGAGTAACTATGACTCCTTATTGCATTACTTTCTTTTTTTATCATTCATTTATTTATTTATTTATTTATTTGATACAAGGTCTCACTATTCAGCTCACACTCATAGTGATCCTCCTGTCTCAGTCTCCCTAGCCCTGAAATTATAGGCATGTGCCACCACACCCAGTTTCAGTGGCCAGCATGGCACGCCCAGAGTTGTGGGGCCAGCATGGCCTGTGGTACCAGGAAATCACACCTGGGGTCCTTGCGCTTGCCAGACAGGCACTTAGACCACCATGCTATCTCCCCATTCCAGCATTACTTTTTTTACTCTTTACATTGATTTCCACTACTGAGTGTTCCTAACTTTCCTGAATTTGTCTCTGTTGGGAGTCATAGGTTGCAGCTAGTCACGTTTAAATTTCCTGTGTTCAATATAAAGCGTAAAAATGTACATTTTTCTCTACTACCAGCCTAATTTATAAGTACCAAGTTTCTGTACATGCTTTGTTAAATTCCCTGTCATATGTTTACTTTTCTTCTCAAAATATTCTTTGCATAGTAGTTAATTTTATAATATTTTAATAGTTTTCTTGAAAAATACTGCTGACACTTATAAGTAAGAATGACAGTTCCATTAACTGTTTTTGGCCCTAGAAATATAGACTAAGAACTAGAAAATTTACTGCATTTCTTATAGTTTTATAAAAGGCCTTTTGACTATCAGAAGTCTCAATTTTAATCTTAAGACTTAGGTGTTCTTTTACTTTGAAAACTGAAATTTTCGGTTGAGTAAACATAAAATTAAGTAGTTGAGCACTCTGCTGCATTTGGTACATGCATTGTCACCTTTCATCTTCACAGCACTCTTGTATGGTAGCTGTTACCTGAACTTCAAAAACAAGGACTTCAGGGGACTTGCAGCTTAGCTCAGTTGTTCAAGCACCTGCTTGGGCAAACACAATCAGTCCCAGGGGACCAGGCTCCACAAGCCTTACCCAGCCTGCCAGTAAGGCAGCCTGAGCCAGCCAAAAAAAAGTCCTTCTCAAAGACAAGGACATCGCCGTCAGTCCTCCATACAGTATTATCTTTCACTTCATGAAAGTCACACAGCTAAATATGGAAACACAAACTGTATGCCTAAGCTCAGCTGACTCCAAATGCTGCTGTTGTCTTCTGTACACACTACTTCTTAGAGAAAACTCATTAGGAAAATGGTGGATTTCCCTACTTAATTTTTTATGTATTCAAATTTATTACATCACTCTAACATTTTATCAGTGTTTTATTATAAAACAAAGACATAAGTGTGTAGTACTGTGTATTTTAAAGAGAAAGATATTCTGTTGTGTTTGCGATGAAAGTAGTTTTCAAGTGGAGTACCATGAGATTTCCCTGGGTCTCATTTAGTCAAGTAAATTACTACAAGCTCTAACCCATAATTATCCAGGACTCTTGCCCTTTGCCAGTTATATTACAGACTTGGTTCTGTAGTGTCGAGCATCTGCTTTGTGACATGGCCTTCTCCAGAACACAGATCCCTCCCACCTGAAGTAGTCTTCTATCCAGTCCATTGACACAAAAACACTGTTCATCAGCTCTTTCTAAGCAATCTCAGCTCTGGACGCAAGGCTGCAGGGGTCCACTTTGGAGGCAGGATTCTTTCAAATAATGGACTGCTAAATCCTTGAGTGATCCTAATTGCCATATCTCAATCAGTTAGTTTTTAGAACTGATAGTAAATATCTGTCCATCCTTGTAAATATATAAAGGGGGTTCAAAAAAGATGATTCTAATTCAGTGAAAACAAATTATGTTAATGTGAAAGCCTTAACAATGTTCAGTAATAGTCTGTGATAAGTAAAATAGCTACTGTCTTAGACTCCATCTAATGAAATTAACATATTACCAGGGAAGATTTGACATTAGTGTGTTTACTTTGAAGCCAAAATTAAACTAGCTAAAGTATTGCTTAATTCAGTAGGATGATTTGTAAATTATTTTTCAAATAATTTTTTCTGTAGTGTTTCTGGCACAAGGGCTGTCTTAGAGAACCATATAATGGCAATTACTTACATATATAAAATGTCAAACACATATTCAGAATAAGAAAGTAGAAAGAGAAGATAAATGTATCACCTGTTGTGTTCTCATTTCCAATTTCCAGATTAGATCCTGTGCTGAAAGGGAAACTAAGAAAAAAGATGACATCCCAGAAGAAGACAAAGGGAATGTAAAACAGTGTGAAATCAACTACGTGTATGTATTTTCCTCATAGAGTCACAGGTCTGATGGTAAAACACTTAAGACATTTTACACTAAAATACCTGAAGAAGCAGCAGCAGCAGCAGCATATTGTAGATTCTAGGACATAGCATTCAGCAGAATGCTTTTGTAAAGACTACTGTTTTCACCAGGCGTGGTGGTGCACACTTGTAATCCCAGCACAGGCGATTGGGAGGCTGAGGCAGGAGGTTTGGTGGTGTGAGTTTGAGACCAGCCTGGGCTACAGAAGTGAGCTCAAGGCCAGCCTGAACTGCATAGTGAGACCCTGTCTCAAAAAAGACAAAAATAATGGGGCTGGCGAGATGGCTCAGTGGTCTGAAACACTTGCTTAGGCAAGCTTAGGCAACCACAGGGACCACTGTTTGATCCTGGGCACCATGTGTTACACCAGCCCCACCCCCAAGGCAGGCTGAGCCAGCCATAACATAAGTAAGTAAGTAAATAAATAAATAAAGTTTTTGTGTTTTTTTTTTTAAGACTTTTCCTGTTACCCTGCAGGTTCACATAGTTAAAGTCACTTGATTACTCTGTTTTTCCTGATCCTTTTTTTAAAACATAGCCTTCACAGAGTTACATCCCCAGCACTTTGTTTTTCATTTTTAGATGAGACCTTGCTAATTTGCCTAAACCTGCCATCCTCCTGCCTCAGCCCCTCAAAGTGTTAGGATTGTAGGCGTATACCACTACACTGGGCTCTCTGATCCTTACTATAATGCTGTCCAGGTGCTATTTGTGTTCAGAATGTAGGACTGTGACCAATGTTTCCTGGTAGAAGAGAGCTTTGTAGAGTATCTAGACAACATCCTCTTCTTGATAGCAGAACCTAAATATCATCTTTATAAGTGAAAGGTTGTTATTAAAGAAATAGTGTTAGATTTTTTTTTAAGTGGGGAAAAAATCTTTAATAGTATTTTTATATTCATCAGAATTATATGTATAATCAAAGTTTAAGATTTTTTCAACAAACATGATATCTTTACAGAAAAAAATTTCAGAGTTTCCAGGACCATAAACTTAAAATCAGTAAAGAAGACAGCAAAATTCTTAAAAAGGCTCGGAAGGATGGATTTTTACATGAGACACTTCTGGACAGGTAAATACAGATTTACAGTTTTTCAGCTGTTACAGGCAGCAAAGAAGTAGCACAGATAAACCCGTGTTCTTTTTTTACGTACTATAACTTTGAAGTTTTGTTTTTATTTCTAGCATATATATGTGGCAAAATTACCAGGAGCAGACATCATAAATCTGGGAAAAAACTGCCAACAAAGAATGTTTAAAATCAATAGCCAGTGTCTAAGCTACTTACATACTTTATTGGGGAGCTGGGGAGATAGCTCTGTGGCACAAGTGCCTGCCTGGCAAGTGCAAGGTTGTGAGTTTGAACCCCGGTCTCACAAAAAAATTTAAAAAAAAGAAAAGAAAAAATAAACTATTTATATACTTTATTGTAAGAAATTAGTTTGATTAAAAGAGTTGTATCAACTCATAACTATTGGAACCAGAGTTAGAAATTTGTTTAGCTTATTGCTAATATTTATTATTAATATTTTTCTTTTTTTATTTTGCTTTGATTTTGGTCTTTTTCAGTCAGGGTCTTGCTGTGCAGTTCTGGCCAACCTTGAGTTCGCTTTGTAGCCCAGGCTGGTCTAGAAGTCAGCAATCCTCTTGCCTCAGCCTCTCGAGTGCTGGGATTACAGGCATGTGCCACCATGCCCAACTAATATTGCTTGTTTCTATATTTCTTTTTAAATAATGTCTTAGGTCAGTGGTAACAAACCTACGACATGCCTGCCACGTGGGCTGTTGGTATCATTGAAAGCCTTAAAAAGGTTCACAGTTACTATCTTAGGTTAACAACATAAAAAGAGAGGCTTACCTGTGTGTTTACATCTATAAATTGCCACATTGAAAGAGGATTTGGTAACGTCTATTACTCATTCATATCCTGTGTTGCAAAATTATTCTTTCTTTTTCATTATCAGATAAAGATATACTTGATCATACTATTTTCTGTTAGTTGATGGTATGAACAGAAATCAGTAAATAATGTAAGAATTTTTTTGAGCTGAGTAAGTTAATGTATTATCTAATGAGAAATAAGTGGATATAAAATACATTCAGGACATGAACTCTAAAATAGGCTGTTTGTTCTATCACTTTAGCATTGTAAAAATACAACATTTCTACCCACTAGTAATTTAGGGCAGGCTTGAATTCACTGGTAATGAGTTTTAAATTGCTGTTGTGAATTGAAAAAGTCCTTATATAACATTTATTAATTTTAGGAAAAGATTTCATAAGATTACAATCAATTTTATATGAAAAGAAAGTTAAAAAGTAAAAATATAATGTGGTAATATAGCAGAAACTAAACATACAGTTTGTAAGCTTGAATTGTACTTAGTAGCATTTGACTCTATATATGTTGTTGTCTCACACTGATTATTTTGTCTTAAACAGGAGAGCCAAATTGAAAGCTGATAGATACTGCAAATGACCAGGATTTTTATTTCTGCCCACTCTTTTTGCTTTTTCTGAATAAAATATTCAGTGATAGTACTTGGTATAATTCTTGGACTGTTGTGGAATTATTGCTTAATAAAAATCTAGTTTCAGCAAAATTAATGAAGTTTAAGATTTTTCATGAGTTTACTTTTTAGTTAAAGAAAGTATTTCATATGGAAATGTAAAAGTATGATAGCATTCTTTTCTGAGTTTCTTATCGTAACACATTAAGTGCTATTCTAAGAAATTTGTTTCTGGGGCCGGCGAGGTGGCTCAGTGGTCTAAAGTGCCTACTTAGGCAAGCTTAGGCACCTGCAGGGACCCCAGTTCAATCTCCATCGCCACATGCTGTGCCAGCCCCACCCCCAGAGCAGGCTGAACCGGCTGTAATACAAAAAATTTAAAAAAGAAATTTGTTTCCCATGCTACTTGTGGAATGTTGTATTGATTTTATTGTCTCTGTGCTTGATAAGATGGGTACTTAAGTCAGTACTGACAGAATGAAGTTTAAAACTGTCTAATCAGCCAGTTAGGCTTTCAGTAGTGTTCCTCAGTTTTTCTTCATAGTCTCAGGACAAATCCCAGGGCCTTGTATGTGCTAACAGAGTGCTCATTCATTGAGTTCTACCACCTGGCCCTGCCAGATGGTTCAAATATCAGAACAGGTATTTAGGCAAACTAAGAAATCATCTTTTAGGCAATAAGATAGAAAGTAGTACTGTTACCAAAGGGCAGATAATTCTTAGAACAGAGGGACAGAGTATCACTCAGGAAATCCCTAAATTAGAACAGTTTAGCCACACTGGATATGTGTATGTAATGTTTTCATCCTGACTTATACAACGGTGAGAGATACTAAAGAGATTCAAACACTTTAAGTATTGCCAAGGTCTGTATTTCTAAATTCCTGAACACAATAGTGTGGGTATCATCTTAATTCCAGTTAATGTTCCAAATCCAGATTTTATATAAAATACCTGGATTCCATGGGGAATTCTGGTACAACAATGAAGTTGGCAGAGTGCAAACTATATGAAGTTGATGTCTTTTTAAAAGACCATGTTGAGTCTAATGCACAAGGATTTAGACCTGACCTAATCTTTCAGAAGCTATCTAGTGCTACCTTTTATATTCCATCTGTCACCAAATGTAGTTAAATGGCCCTACTACAAGCAATATAGCTAAGTACTAATGTCCATTTTATAAAGCAGTTCTTACTGGAGGTCTAGCTATAATTTAACCTTCTGATGGTTGAACATTCCCATGTTGCCTTTTCCTTCTGTTTCTGATCTTTGGATTGGGACCATGCTTACTACTGGAATCCTCCTAACACAGTAGTTCTTAATCAGATGCTATTTTTAGGGGACATATATGTCTGGATGCATTTTTATTTGAAACATTCAAGAGACATTGGGAAGAGGATAGGGATGTTGCTAAACAGCCTACCATGCACAAGACAGCCCTTTGCAACATGGAATTGTCCAGCCCAAAGTGCCAGTAGTTTCAAGGGTATGAAACCCATCTAAGAGCTTTATCTGTTGTCTGCTTTTGTTAGCTCATTCCTTTAAAAATCACTTTGTATCCATGAGAAGCACTTGTGGATTTCCAGTATAGATTTCCAAGGTATACTCAAAGATTCAAGCTTAGTGTATCTAGCGTTAGGCTTAAATTTTGCATTTTAGCAAGTACTCCAGGTAGTTTTGAAGCAAGTGATAGGAATTGTATTTTGATGGACTGCCTTTGGTGCATTAAATCTTGATCCCAATTGTTAGCTTGCTATCAGAGACTATCTGCTCATGGACTGGTTTTCCCTTGAATAAACTGTCTGCCTTCATTTCTGATAATAGTATGTTCCTTACCTTACCTTCATATTCTATTTTTGCCCTTATTTCAATGAACAAGGCTAGAAAAGGTCTAGTTTTTTAATAAAAATTAAAGATAAGAGTTTCTTGTTTCATGAGTTTATGAAACAAAGTACTGATAGGTGATAGTGATATTCCAGTTTCTCCCATGACAGTGTATACTGGTACAGTCTGAGAACTGAAGTGAGTCAGGATACATCTTTGGTGGAGGATGTAGCTCACTGCCTAGCACACGTGAGGTTCTGTGCCAAAACAAGAGAAAATGCTCAGATTTTCAGATTAGGTTATTTCAGTCATTCCATCTTAACATTCGCTGACACACTATCACCTCTGCTGTTATACTGCAATTTAAAAATAATTATAGACATTGTATTTTTTTCACTTAATGAGATTTCCATTGGATCATCTGGTTTAATTTGGGTTTGCTTTTCACTGATTTGTCTTTTTTTATTATTAAGAACAATAAATAAATTAGAAACAGTACAGAATTCCAAAGAACAAGATGACAGGAATTCAGCAGTGGTTATTATATTACATATTGCCCTCAAAGTAGTTGTTCAGATCACCAGATACAGGCATGTAAAATTTGTGAAAAAAAAAACTTTAAGCATTGAGATTGGGCGTGGTGGCACACACCTAAAATCCCAGCTCTTGGGAAGCTGTAAACAGGCAGATAACCTCAAGTCTCATCTAGTAGTGAGACCCTGAACACCCTGTAGACCCTTCCCTAAAAATTAAAAAATTAAGCATTAACTGTCACTTTCAATAAATTAGTAGGACAGTTATCTTTGCTATCTCATGCATATATATTTTCTCCCTTCTTTTCCTCATCCCAGTTGTTCTTTTAAGCAGTTTCTTTTCACAGTATCTATATTGTACCTTTCAGGTACTATTTACTTTTTCAGTTTCTTACAGTAGGGAGACTACAATGTTTTCATATGCAAGTCTGATTTATTTCACATATGAGTATAGTCTCATCCATTTACCTATAAAAGCCTCAAGTTCATCATTGTTTACAACTGAGTGATACTCCATTGTGTAAAAATGTCACATCGTTTCTATCCATTCCTCAGTTGATGGGCATTTGGAATGTTTGCAAGATTTAGCTGTAACAAATTGTGCTGCTATAAACATGGGTGCACACATATCATTCAGGTTTTCTGGGAAAATGCCCAGGAGGAAAATAGCTGTGTCAAACGGAACCTCTAATCCTAGTTGAGGAATTTCCATCCTGATTTCCATGATGGTTGTACCAGGGTGCACTCACAGCAACAGTGGAGAAGTGTTCCTTTTTCCCCGTAGCCCTTTCAGCTCTTATTGGCTGACTTCTTGATGATAGCCATTCTTTCTGGGGTGAGGTACAATCTCAGTTTACATTTTCATATATTTATTTGCCATTTGTATTTCTTCAACTGAGAAGTGCTTATTCATCCAAGATGTCTATTTTGTGATTGGGTCTTTTAATTTTAGGGGCTTAATTTTTTTTAATACTTCATGTGTTCTAGACAGATGTCCTTTTAGGGTCAGTCGGCTAAAATTATTCCCAATTTGTGAGTTTTTATTCCGTTGACTTTTATGTGCAAAAACATTACAATAAGAGATTCCAGTTGTTGATTGTTTGAAGTATTTACCATGTAGTTTGGTTTTCATGAACTCTGCCTACCCCTTTGATTGCCTCTTTGAGCATGTTTATTACACTTGGACTATATCCTGAACATGTTGGATACTGTAGATCTTGTCTTCTGAGCTTATTTTTGTTTGTTTAGCAGCCATTTAACTTGGCTGAACTCAAGCTCCAAAGTCAGTCTCTTAAGAAGTTTGCAACAGATGAAGTCTCTTCATCAGTTCTTGTGGTTTTAACTGGGACTTGGAAGTCAGCAGAAGCGTGCCAAGCTCAAGGATCACTATGAGAACTGGACAGTGTGACTTCCTCCTGGTGACTTTCTCCTTGTCGGGACTTCACCCTCAAGTTCCACATTCTTTGGTCACTGTGATGCCTTGGGTAGTAAGACCTTATGGTGGTGGAATGCTCTCACATTGGTGCTTTTTATAATCAAAGAAAAGTAAGCCCCTTTTCCATTTAGCCTCGTTACAAACTGCTTCATACTAAGTTTTATTTTCAGAATGTGAAGTGGTGACTTGCAGATTAATGCCTGAAGGTAGGTGGCTATTTTTGTGCAGCATTTACACAGCCAACAAGGTTTTGCAATCTTGTCCTGAATGTTCCTAGAGAAAGAAACATATAGCGGTACTTGCTTACCTGTTGATTTTTCCATGTTACAGTTTTCTAATTCCTGTTGATAGTCAGTGAACTCGTCAACACAACAAAAAAAGCAATACATATCTCTTTATTCTACCCAGTCCTTGATTTCTAACATTTTTGTAAATACTTCCTGACAAAGGTAAGCTTACTTCATTACATCTCTAATTGTGACTATAATGCTGCACTCAGTCACATAGTAGAAATACTCAGTATTTAAGCTTCTAGTCTCCTGTGTGTTCTTTTTCTGTATTATCTCCTGTGCTTTTGTCACTGTTATTCACTTCTTACCTCACTGCCAGATACATTTCCCTGTGGTTGTTTTTAGGTGTTCTGGGTTTTTTAAATACCAGAAAAAATGGATCGAGAGACTGAGGCACAAGAGAATCTAAGCTTAAGGTAATGGTTTAGCAGGCCCTGAGTGCTCATTCAGTCTTAGGCTTCTGTGCGTGTAAGCTGCTATCTAAACCATAACAACTTGTTTCAATAACCAGTTGACTTTAGACTATCCTTTGGTTCTTTTGTTTTGCTTTATTTTTATGGTGCTAAAAATTGAACCCAGGACCTTTGGTCCATGGTAAGGAAGCCCTCATACCTCTTGGCATGTCTCCCACTGAGTTCTAGGCTGTTCTTTAGCTCTTCAGACCCACAAATTCTACTTTAGGTTATCTTTAAAGCAGACAAGCTGCAGTACTGTAGGAAAATAATTATCCCATTCTCCCACATTTATGTTTCTTTGCTCTTTATTTTTAGCCCAAAGTCTTCTTAAATGCCTTCTAAATAGTCCACTGCTGCATGTTCAACCTCTCCATGTACTATGACCTACTTTTGTTTATGTTTCTTTTACTGCCCCAATTTCATTCCATATCAGTGTACTTCTTCCACAACAGTAGAAAGATGAGCAACAATCTGAGCATCTAGCCAAAGGGTAAACAAAAGCTGGTCCTCAGAGTGCATTCCTATAACCCTAGGTTTTGGGAGGCTGAGACAGAATCCTATTAGCTCAGGTGTTGAAAGCCAGCTTGGGCAACAGAGAGGGACACCTATTTCGTGCTCCCCTGTAAATGCAGTACTTTTACTTTTGAGAAACGCCCCTTCTTATTTTTTCCTAACTGAATTCAGATCTCATTTCAGTGTACCCAGAGTTGGAAAATTGTGTTCCATAGCCCTAACTACTAATTTTGAAATTCCTCACTGTCCTCATGTATCAATACAGACTTGGAAATAAACTCCTTAAAAAGAAGAAATACTTGGAAACGTACCATCCACACTCATGACCACTACACCTGTGCATTGCTCCACTTGTGTCCTGCAGCTCCTGAAACCTGCTTGTCTTTCTCTTTGCTGTCTCCTATCGGCAATGTTAGTGACACCATTCACACTACCATATTTACTGACTTTAAAAATTTTATCTCCTCTGCTCATCTTTTAGTCTACCTTAAATTAGTGACAGGCCAGCTGAGAAACACTGCCTTTGAATCTCATTCTTCCTGGACACAGCTATTCATTCTTTTTTATCTAAGAGATAAAAAAAAAAAATAAAAAAAAAAAAAAAGTCGGGTTGGGTGGCCTCAAGCTTCCCTTTCCTGGTTGCAGCACCATACAGTGAGCAGTTCTTACCTGTGCTGCCTGCTGCAGTCTGTGCAGGTTTTCAGAGCAAGAAGACTGCCACAACTGTGGTGCACTGTAAAAGGGCAACAAGCTTATCAAGACGAACGGGCATCACCTGGATGTGATCAAGAACTGCACACTGCAATACAAGTTACTGGAGCTTGCCCTGCTTCTGACAGGTAGTGGCTTGCAAATATAGACTTCTGGGTCAATGTGATGAGAGATCTTCAGTTAAGCTTTCCTTAGTCCATCTCCAAAGACCTGGTAGTCTTTTACCAGAAATATATAAGTGAGCCGCCCAAGGAGATCAAAGACATCCTCCAGTATGATCAGACCCTGCTTGTAGCTGCTCCCATCATTTCAAACCCAAAAATTAGAGACCATGGTGCCCATGTTCACGATCAGAAATCCTACCCCAATCCCATTATGAGGATTGAGGTTTGCCTTTGTAACAAGCAGTGTGGTATTTAAAAGTTAGAAAAGTATAGAAATACATTTTCTCTGCTCACAAAATCTGTTACATTTAATTTTGATAGTTTACCTCTTTTTAATTTTTTTTTTATTTTTAATAAGAAATAACAATATGATAGTTTCAAAACACATTAGTAGTGCATTCATAATAATTGATACATTGAATATTGTTGTCCTCATAGTTGTACAGAGCACAGGGTGTAGACATGATAAATTTTCTAATCCATGTTACTAGGGGAGGAAAAAAAGAAAAAAAAATTTCTTCTCTTTGTACAAAGAGGGAGTAGTTGTATACATAGTCCAAAGTTCCATAATTACAGTGTGTTACCGGTGAAACTGGTAATGTTGGAGGCTCTTGGTATAAGCCTCTTACAGCTCATCATACTAATCTAGCTCTGTGTTCTATGCCTTATAATTAAGCTTTTCTGCTGGGTGATCAAGGGCAAGTTAAGGCTAGACCTGTATAACAGAACATTCATCTTTTGTATCTTCCAGGGTCACATTCCCTCAGGATTAACTTTGAAACCATGTACAGTGCTTTGTAGAACTGTTGCCAGTGTCAGCCATTGGGATGAGTCACGGCCATTGCTTGACCATTTTGCTCTCTGTGAAAGCCTGAGAGAATGTTTTTTTTCTCTAGGTGACTTTCCTTAGGCACACTATACTTCATTTATCTCTTTCCTCTGAAGTCCCTTAATCTCCTTAAACAGAAAATTTGGGAAACCACTGAGTTATAGGATATTACAGCACAGGTTCTCTTATGTCCTGAATCCTCACTGACCTTGAAGGGCTAGGGCCAAGATGTTGGCTATCCTTGTAGCCCTTCTTTTTCTCCAGTTTTTGGTCTGTTAACTTACATTCTCAACCCTCTAGCAGAGAAGCTTCATGATACTATTACTCTATAACATAGGTAATTGAGCTTAACATCACTGTCTGTCTGAGTATCAAACATCTTAGACTTACCTTGCAATTGGTATTTTCTGTCAGTGTGGCATTTTGCCTAGTCTCTTACTCTCACTTAATACCCTTTTTTATTAACCAACCATTTACTTGAGAGACAGTATAGCAGTAACTAAGTTTACATTGGAAGCAGTACACATCTAAACGACCAGAACAACCTGCATTCCAAGCATAGTTTTAATGTTGCACGCTGCTATGGTCAATGTGAAAAACTTTTTGAAAGTTCCTAGGACCAATATCGAATTCATCCTGTGTACATAAGTGTATGGTTGTACTCCTGCTGTGTTTCCTCTCTTTTCTGCTTCCAGTCATTTCGTTGTTTAATCCATAAGTCTTTGATTTCCATTCAGATGTGTTATGCCTTTCCATTTTTATTTCTTCTTTAGATTTCTTACACTAGAGAGACTATACTATATTTCCAAATGTAGGTCTGGTTTATTTCACTTATGAGTATATGTTCAATATACCTCCATTTATATATGAAGTGTTCCAGTTTATCATTCTTGATAGCTGAGTAATATTCCATTGTATGAAACTACCACATCTTTTTCAACCATTCTTCAAATGACGGGCATTTTAGTTGTTTCCAAGATTTGGTTATTACAAATTGGGCTGCTATAAACATAGGTGCACAGATATTGCTGTGGTACAATGTTTTCAGTTCTTCTGGGAAAATGTCAAGTAGGGGGATAGCTGGATTGAATGGGATTTCCAGTTCTAGCTTTTTAAGGAGCCTCCACACCACTTTCCATAATGATTGCACCAATCTGCATTTCCACCAGCAGTGGAGAAGGGTTCCCTTTTTCCCACAGCCTCTCCAACATTTGTTGTTGTTTGATTTCTTTATGATAGCCATTCTTTCTGGGGTGAGATGGTATCTAAGTGTTGTTTTGATTTGCATTTCATGGATGTCTAGTGATGTGGAGCATTTCTTCATGTACTTATAGGCTTGCTGAATTTCTCTCTCTGAGAAGTGTGGGTTCATCTCAGATGCCCATTTCTGGACTGGGTCTTTGAATTTTGGGACCCTAGTGGTTTTTAGTTCTTTATAAATTCTAGATAGAAGACCTTTGTCTGAATACTTATTAGTTAAAATCTTTTTGAAATTGGTGGGTTGTCTTTTCACTCTGTTGGTAATTTCTTTAGATGTGCAAAAACTTCTTAGCTGAACAAGGTCCCATTTATTGATGCTTTCAAGGGTTAAGCGTGCATTTTTATTTTTGTCCATGAACTTTTTGCCTACCCCAATGTCTTCAAAGTTTTCTCTCACTTTCTCTTCCAGGAGATTTAATGTTTCTCTTTTAATATTTAGATCTTTAATCCATTTAGACTTTAGTTTAGTGCATGGTGAAAGACTTGGGTCAAGTTTTAGTTTTTGACATGTAGAGAGCCAGTTTTTCCAGCACCATTTGTTAAAGAGGCTATCTTTCTTGCAGTAAGTGTGTTTAGCCTCTTTGTTGAAGATAAGTTGGCTGAGGGTGTTTGTATTTGCTTCTGCATCTGCTAATCTATTCCATTGATCCTCAGGCCTATTGTTTTGCCAATACCATGCTGATTTTATCACGGTAGCTTTGTAGTATAACTTTAGGTCAGGAATTGTAATGCCTCCTGCCTTACCTTTGTTGCCCAGAATTGTCTTTGCAATTCTGGGTCTTTTTTTGGTTCCAAATAAATTTTAGGAATGAATTCTCCAGGTCTGTGAGGTATGTTGATGGTATTTTGATAGGAATTGCATTAAATCTGTATAACAATTTAGGGAGTATGGTCATCTTCACAATGTTTGTTCTTCCTATCCAAGAGTGGGAATATCTTTCCATTTTCTGAAATCTTCTAGGATCTCTTTTTTCAGAGTACTGTAGTTTTCATTGATAAGGTCTTTTACTTCCTTGTTAGGTTAATTCCTAGCTATTTCATTTTCTTCGGTGCTATCATTATTCTCTAATTTCTCTCTCAGTGTACTTGTTATCTGTGTAGAGGAATGCTATTGACTTTTGTGTGTTGCTTTGTAACCTGCTATGCTACTGAATTTGTGTATTAATTCTAGTAGCTTCTTGGTGGAGTTCTTTGGATCTTCCAAGTAGATTATCATGTCATCTGCAAATAGTGATAGTTACTTCTTCTTTACCTATTCTTATTCCTTTTATTTCTCTCTCTTGTCTAATGACTGTAGCTAATACTTCCAAAACTATGTTGAATAGGAGTGGTGATAGAGGACATCCTTTTCTTGTACCAGATTTGAGAGTAAAAGACTTCAGTTTTTCCCTATTTAGAATTATTTTAGCTGTTGCATTATCATAGATGGCTTTTATCAGGTTGAGGTTGAGGCCCTCTATTCTCATTTTCTGTAGGACTTTGAACATGAATGAGTGTTGGACTTTATCAAAGGTCTTTTCTGCATCAATTGAGAAAATCATGTGATTTTTGGTTTTGGCTCTATTGATATAGTGTATTGCATTTATATATTTGCATATATTGAACCATCCTTGCATCCCTGGGATGAATCCTACCCGATCACAGTGTATAATCTTCTTGACGATTTGTTGTATTCTATTGGTGAGGATGTTATTGAGAATTTTTGCATCTATGTTCATGAGAGAAATTGGCCTGTAGTTCTCTTTTTTAGTTGCATCTCTCTCTGGTTTTGGTATCAGTGTAATACTTGCCTCTAGGAATGATTTTGGAAGGATTGTTTCTTGTTCGATTTCACTGAAGAGTTTGAGGAGTATTGGGATCATGTCTTCTATAAATTTCTTGTAGAATTCAGCAGTGAATCCATCAGGTCCTGGACATTTCTTTGTCAGTAGGCTTTTTATTACATTTTGTATTTCATTGGCTGTTATTTGGTTATTGAAAGTACTTATATCTTCTTGATTCAGTTTTGGTAATTTGTTCTTTTCTTGGAATCTGTCCATTTCCTCTGTGTCTTCAACTCTGTGAGAGTAAAGATTCTCCAAGTAGCTATATATGATCCTCTGAATCTCTTCTGGGTCTGTAGTAATTTCACCTTTTCATTCCTTATTGCTTGAATTTGAGTCCTTTCTTCTTTTTGATGAGGTTAGCTAGGGGCTTATCAATTTTGTTTAATCTTTCAAAGAACCAGCTTTTTGATTCATTAATTCTTTGTACTTTCAGGGCTTTGGGCTTTGGATTTCGTTTGCTCTTCCATTTCTAGTTGGTTTAAGTGCTGGATGAGATTATTAATTTGTTCCCGTTCTGTTTTCTTAATGTGTGTGTTCAAAGCTATAAATTTCTCTCTAAGCACTGCTTTCATTGTATTCCATAAATCCCGGTACGTTGTGTTTGAATTTTCATTAAATGCTAGATATTGTTTAATTTCTTGTTTAATTTCATCTGTAACCCACTGGTTGCTGTGAAGAGTGTTGTTTAATTTCCATGTATTTCTGGAGTTCTTATGGTTTCTTTGGCCACTTATTTCCAATTTCATTGCACTGTGGTCAGATAATATGCATGGGATAATTTCTGTTTTCTTGCATATACTTAAGCATGACCCTTGGACTAATATGTGGTCTATTTTAGAAAATGTCCCATGTGCAGCTGAAAAGAATGTGTATTCTGAAGTAGTTGGTTGGAACACTCTGTGTATGTCCACTAAGTCCAGTTGTTCCAAGTTCTTTTTCAGTTCTGATACTACTTTGCTAATTCTTTGCCTGCTTGACCTGTCTTTTTCTTATAGGGGAGGTGTTAAGGTCTCCCATTAAGATTGTAGTATTGGATATTAGATTTTTAATGTCCATTAAGATTTGTCTTATATAACTTGCTGCTCTCATTTTGGGTGCATACATATTTATGAGTGTTACCTCTTCATCCTGAATATTTCCCCTAACCAGTATGTAGTGGCCTTCTTTGTTTCATTCAGTCTATCTTGGTTTGAAGTTTAGACTGTCTGAAAACCGGATTGCTACCCTTGCTTTTTTTTTTTTTTTGAGGAGCTGGAACATGTAGTATTGTTTTCCATCCTTTCACTTTTAGCCTATGAGTTAAGTGTGTTTCTTGTATACAGCATATTGTTGGGTTTTGTTTCCTTATCCACTCTGCCAGTCTATGTCTTTTAATTGGAGAAGTGAGTCCATTAACATAGATGGTTATAACTGAAATGTATTGACTTATGATTGACATGACTTTTATTTACTTCTGTTTGCTACTTTTTCTTCTGTGTTTAATTGGTTGCCCTATTTGGTGGGTTCTTTCTGTTCTCATTTGTTGAGTTTGGGTTGTTTTGGTCCCTCTCTAAAATGTTTTTTAGTATTCTGTTTAGTGTTGACTTTGATGTCATGAAATTCTTTAGTTGTTCCTTATTGTGGAAGTATTTCGCTTCTCCCTCATACTAGAAAGAGAGTTTTGCCAGGTATAGCAGTCTGTGCTGAAATTTGTTTTCATGGAGGACTTGAAGCACTCTGCTCCATACCCTTCTTGATTTCATGGTTTGTGAAGAGAAACTTGCCATTATTCTGATGGGTTTTCCTTTAAATGTGATCTGTTTCTTTTCTCTAGCAGCTTTTAGTATATTATTCTTCTGCTAGATTTCTGGGATCTTGATTATTATATGTCTTCATGTGTTTTTAGTCAGGTTGATGTTATTTGGAGTTATGTATGCTTCAGTTACCTGAATATCCAATTGTTTTCTCATATTTGTGAAGTTTTCTGCTATTACTTCTGCCCATATTCTTTTTATATCATTTGTATTGACTCCTTCTTTCTCATTGATTCCTATTAATCTCACATTGTTCATTCTCGCATCATCTTGCAGATGTTGAATTATTTTTTCCTGCATCCTTTTTGTTTTTAAGAGATCCTTTCTTACCTTTTCACTAGCTGTGACTGTGTCTTCTAGATCTGAAATCCTATCTTCATTTTCATTCATGTGGTTTTGCCAGCTTGTAATTGAGATTTTATTTTCTTGTATATCTCTTTGAAACTGTTTCATGCAATCTATTTCTTTCTTATATTGCTCAGTCAGGGAATACATCATTTTTCTAGTCTCTAATTTTTTATCAATGTCTTCTTTAATATTACTTAAGTCTTTCATTATAGTTATCCTTTCTCTCTTTAGTTCAGGGATTATTTCTGCTCTGCTCTCATCCTTACCTTTCTGCAGTTGTTCCCCTACTTTAGATGCTATTAATTTAGAGATGTCTTTTTTTTTTCTTCAGAGGTTATTTCTGTTATGGTTTCCTCTATACATTTCTACAGTTGTTTTTCTACTTCAGATTCTATTAATTCATGCATTTCTTTTTTTCATTCAGATGATATCTCTGATCTGAGTTGCTCTATATGTTTCTGCACTTGTCTGTCTTCCTTAGATGCTGCTGATTTAGAGGTTTCGGCTGCATGATTCCCATTTTCTTCCATGGTAGTGTCTCCTGTATTAGTTCCAGGTGGGCTCAGGATCTGAGATTGCATCTTACTTCTTGTCTTTATCATTTTGTATAGCAGTGATCTCTGTACTTTGGTGAAGTTATGCCATTAGCGCCTAAGGGAGTTCAGGTCCAGATCCACCAAGCTTATTCCCCTCCAGCCATGCCTGACTGTTGGTCGAAGGTCTGGTGGCTGGCTGCCATAGGCCCCGTGGGTCAGGGCTGTAGGTGGAGCTGGAGGTCCAAGGAATGGATGCTGGGCTGGGAGCGTCTTTACGTGGTCGCCCAGGGCTGGTTCCAATGGCGAGTGGAGTTCGCAGGACAGATGGGGCTGGGGGCCAGAGCCTCTTTACCTGGTCTCTGTTAGTTTACTTATAAACCTAGTAAGTTATTAACATTTTAATACATAATACAGTATTAATAGTGTTCATAATATATATTAACATTTTCAATATAATAGAAATATTACCTCTAATAAATTCCACATCTTAACTCTGTTTCAACTGTACAAGAACTTTAGCTTTTTCATCAACATTGTAAAATTAATGATCAAAGAAATAAAGGGTGAATAGCCATCTTACATTTCTGACAACACTTCTTCTATTCCTATGTGTTTCTGCCTCACTCCCCATTGTTGGAACTCATACCCAGGAGTTGAAGGAAATGGTGCTTATAGCTATACCATTTACATAATGGAAGAGATAAATACTACACTGACTTTTTCTTGCTTTTGGGGG
>PVKN010007302.1:0-18924 GCA_004027915.1 Capromys pilorides
TGATAACCTTATCCTTGTAATTAAATTTGGTATGTTTTTTTAGACTAGGTAATTTTTGATGACTTTAGATTTCAGAGTAGTGGTATGGAGAAGAGTCATACTGAAATTGTTCTTAAGTATCCTTCTACATAAATGTGTAGACTGAATTCTAAATGGGATTCTTTGTGTTACACTGGAAGTTATACCCAGTGCAATAAAACAAGAAAAATAAAAGGCAAAAATTGTAAAGGGAGAAATAAAACTATATCTACAGCTGATATGCACACTTACAAAACTTGAAGAATTTAAACAATAGTGTGGATAACAAGCATCAGAGACCTAGAAATAATTTTAACAGGATATGTAAAACTCCTGCCCTAAAACACTGTTGAAGCAAATAAAATGTGGGGCTGGGGAAATACCTCCATGGCACAAATGCCTGCCTGGCAAGTGCAACGTTATGAGTTCGAACCCTGGTCCTGAAAAAAAAGAAAATGTAAAGATATGTTTATGGATTGGAAGTCTGCTACTGTGTTAGCTGCTTCCAAATTCATTGACAGATGTTGTCATGGTCTCAATCAAAATCCCAGTGGGCACTGTTATAGAAATGAAGCAATTCAAACTGGACTTGGAAATACCAAGAATTTAGAATAGCCAGGACAACTTTGTAGAAAAACAATCTGGTTTCCAAAATTAAAATGGTGGGAGAAGGATGTAGGCACAGGGCTTGCCTGGCAAGCACAAGGTCCTGAGTTCAATTCCTGGTACTCCCCCCAAAAGAAAAGTAACATGTATGTGCAAACGCTGTTACAGTTGTGAAGAATAGAGCTTAGAGTGCATGATTTCAAAGTTCACCATGAAAACAGTCTGTGATGTTGAAGAGAGTAGAAAAATAGAAACATAATCAGATTTTCAACACAGGCAGCAATATAACTGAGTGAATAAAGGATGTTCTACTGCAGTTAGATATACATGCATAAAATAAATAAACTTGGGACATTAATTGAGCTAAATAAATATTAGACATGTGATAGACCTAAATAAAAAAGCTAAAGGTACGTGGAGCAAGCTTTGGCGCTGAGATCATCTTGTAGCTCCAGCTGTTCTTTTACACAGCTGCTCATGTGACCATGAACATTCAGAGAAGCGCTAAGGAGTGGAAGTCAGGAATTTTCTCTTGGGACGGAGGAGAATGTTTCACTTAGATATGAACTGAGTTCCTCTGGTCTCCTCTACTCTTGTCTGAAAGGATTTTTTTGTTTTGTTTTGTATAAAATGGGGTTTTTGATCTCAGACTAATGGTCTTTGTTGTAGAATCTACAGCCCTGGGAGAAGAGGAGTGGCTTGAGGGAGTCACAGTTGGTGTGAAAATGGGGATAAGACCTTGTTCTTCCTCCGCCTTTGCCTTCCTTTCTTCTCCATGTGCCTTGTATGACATTTCGGCACCTACCCGAGAGTTCCTTTAGGAAGTTTTTGGCTATACACTATCAAGTGTGCTCTTAGAAATTTAAACGTTAGTACAGAGTTTTCATACTGTGGGCTGAGAGAAGACTTGTAATTAACACCCACACCTGAAGAGCTATGGAAGCATAATCTACCACCAACCATGCTCCTTATAAGCAAGGGCCCTATGTACTGTTCAGTTAAACAGCTGTTAGCTGTAATGGCTTGGTATCCTTTCGGACCCAGGCTGCTATATAGAGTACCATAGGCTGAGCAGCTCCTTTTATCACAGTTCTGGAGATCAGAAGTTCATGGTTGGGGTAGAGCCTGGCTTGGTACTGTTGAGACCTCCATCCAGGCTGCAGACTGCTGATTCCTTGTCACCTCCTCACAAGGTAGAAAGAGAGCAAGGTGACTCTTTGGAGTGATGAACCTCATTCACGTGGGTTCCACCCCCGTAGCCTAATCACTTTCCACAGTGGGGCTTAGGATATTAACACACAAATGCTGTCTCAGGCATGTGCCACTCCGAGGCAGAGTGGCACGTGGCAGACAGCAACCTTTCATGGTGGTGGCAAAGAGCAGAGAGAAAAGGGAGGAGCAGCAACCACAATCACAACAGAGAAGTCTGTCTCTCTGTCTCTCTTAAGTTGCATTCAGGCTGTCTGCCCCAGGCTGGGGGTGGCGCTCACACCCATAATCCCAGTAGTACTCAGACCCATAATCCCAGGCTTGAATTATGAATTAATCACAAACTGCAGAACTGTGCCTCAATGACTGCATTAGGCTCTGGGGGGACAAAGATACACAAACCATAACAAATGCAAACAGTCTTGGTAGTGGGTCACCCTGGCTCGGCTCAACTGCATTTTCTAGGCCTTCCTCCTTTGTATATTTATGCTTAGAGTGGGTTCCAAGAGATTCTTATGAGATATTTAGAGGACAAATGGGTTACAGCTGCTGTTCTTAGCATGCCTGTGTGGACACACCCCCACCATCCCTGTGTGCAAGCTCACTCTGCTGGCATGAGGCAACAGCTGGACCCTCTCCCCTCCCCTGGGGCCCCTTGGCTTCTCTGACTGCTGCCCATCACCAGATGTGTGTGTATATTTAGCTTGTGATAAAGGAGCTTTTTCTGTGAGACACTCACACCCACAACACCAGAAGCAGCACTTGCTGACAGCCTTCCGTCCTCACAGGCAGTGGCTTAGGAGGAGTTTTTGGCAGACTTGTAACATCCAGAACCCCACCCTCCAGAGTTCTCCATCTTACCCGGCAGCTCCATATGTAAAAACTCAAGGTAAAGAGGGTGCCCCCTTTAGTGATGAAGCCACCATTAAATGTCCAACAGCAGTTGACTACACCTTGGCACCAGGGGACAGAGCAGCTGGTCCACAAGATGACAGAAGAGAGAGGCAGGGACAAGGGCAGGGACAGTGCCAGAAATCTACTCTCCTTGGAGGTGGATCCTCAGTGGAGAACAGAAGCCAGAACTTCTCTGATGTTTGGGCAGCAGCAGATCTTTCTAAGCTTCCCTGTGGTGTCACTGTGCCTTATGAAAGATATCAGGCCATTTCCTGTACACAATGATTGCTGTCCACTTACCACCCACACCCGGAGCAGGCAGTGTTGGTTCAGAAATGCAATCCCAGCTTCCTGGAAGCCCCAGGTGCCTGTGATTCAAAGTATTACTCAGAATATAAAAAATGATTGAAGATGATATTTCAAGGTTGACTTTTCACCAAGACAGTCTATGAGTGGCTTTCAATCTCTCAGTATTCACTGTAGATTCCTTAAGGTTCCAGTTACTTGGGTTGAAAGAAGCATCTATAAGAGCATCCTCATGGGCTATGCAGAGCTTTACTATAGAATAAGCCTTCAAACTTTGGAGTGTAGAGGAAAGTCGTCCTGTGAGGATAGATGAGAGCAAGCCCTGCAGAAGGTGTTCCCACCTGGGTGTCATGTGCTGGCTGGCAGTCAGGAGGGCTCCCCATGGGCAATGATGACCTAGACAGTGAGAGAGACTTGTAGAAGAATAGTCCAATCTCACACATGCTGCGTAGTTTCACTGTTAGTCTTGTGTCCTAGCCCAGGAGGCTACCTTTTAAGACTAACAAGTGAGAGCCTCAAAGCAAGCAGCCTCCTTGATGTTTGTTTGGAGGAGGACAGTCTTGCTTTGTAGGTGAGGGTGGCCTTGAATTCTCGATGTAGCTCCAGTTGGCCTCGAACTTGAGGTGACCCTTCTGCCTCAGCCTCCCCAGTCCTGGGATTACAGATGTGCACCATCACGTCTGGCCTTTGTTGCACTTTTATTTTATTTTATTTTTATTTTTTTAATTTAATTTTATTTATTTGTTTGCTTGTTTGTTTCTTTATTTACTTATTTTATGGCTGGCTCAGCCTGCCCTGGTGGTGGGGCTGGCGCAGCATGTGGTGCCGGGGATCGAACCACAGTCCCTGCAGTTGCCTGAGCTTTCATAAGCAGGCACTTTAGACCACTGAACCATCTCGCTGGGCCCTATTTTAAAAGAAGTATTTTCCCTCAAGTCATAACACCACTTTCTTGTATCTCACTTCACCTGCATTTTCTATCTTGGTGGCACACAGACAGTGACAGTGACCCTCAGGATCATGGTGTCCACACAGCATAAATAGGTTCCTGGTCCTTATTGTGGTCCAGTTAGGGAGGCAGGAAGGTCCCTAAATGCACTCTGGTTTTTTAAGCAAGCACAAATGCTTTAAGAGTCTTCCTAGCTTTGGGCCAGCCAGGTAGCTCAGTGGACGAAAGTACCTGCTTAGACATGCACAGGGACTGGAGTTCTATTATTTTTTCTAAGGAAAATAATTATTTTAATAGCTGCTGTCAAGTTCAATCCCTGACACCACATGCCACACTGGCCCCGCTCAGCACGCTGAGCTGGCAATGGAGTCCGGGTGTGGTGGAGCACACCTGTAATCCCAGCACCGGGGAGGCAGAAAACAGGAGGATCACTATGAATCAGAGCTGCATAGTGAGACCTTGCCAAAAAAAAAAAAGTGCTGTCAAGAGAAAATGCCAGTGAGGGTGAAACTGCCCCAAATTAGCAATTAGATAAATCAGACAGGAGAAATTAGACTCCCTTTTCAGAAATGCCACAACTCTGCTAGAAGCTGAATAAACTTGATTACAGCTTTATATGTTTTGACCCACGGTCCTGCAGCTGTGGCCCTCACAGAGCCACCCTTTCTGCATCCCTGTCTCCACAGCGCAAATCTGTCCAAGGCCGCATGGGGAGCCCTGGAGAAGAATGGCACCCAGCTGATGATCCGCTCCTACGAGCTCGGGGTCCTCTTCCTACCCTCAGCCTTCGTGAGTTTACACTTTTAACAGTCGGCTTCACCACACGGGAATGCAGTTGACTTTTCTGGTCCCTGCTTTTAGTCATAGTGATACGTCCAGGGTCAGCAGGGGGTAGGGGCAGGATTGAAACCTAGACCCATGCTCTTAATCTCGGAGTTGTGCTGAGGATTTACTATGTGTCAAGTGCAGTGGGCTGCCCGATTAGAGGTAGACAGGTGAAGTCACTCAGAACACTGAAACAAGGGCTGGGAATCATGACATGTAAATGGCCAGAGGATTAGCCTGAGTGAGCATGTGCATGGTAGGTAGGTGTGATTGGAGGACTCAGAAGGCAGAGGGCTGGAGGATGGAGGGAGGAGGGCAGGGCTGAAGGCTGAAGGGCTGAAGGAAGAGCATCGCACTTGGGAGGGCGAGGGTGGAGCGGAACCAGGAAACAGAGAAGCTTGACTCAGTGGCTAGAGTTTGGGGATTAGCAGAGGACCTGTATGCTGCACCTCTGAGTCCCTGGAAAGCAGCCACCCTGCAAGCTGTCTCTCAAGGTGGCCAGCACAGATGCTCGTCTTCCAGGTTTGGAACAGCACATAGTTTCTGCAGCCTAACAGCAGACAGAGTGGCTGGCTGCCGTGTGGGGACCAGCTTGTACAAGCCATATGTTGCTCTAGACAGTAGAAGCACTCTGGTCTGTCCAGTGAGACGTGTTCCACCCCACACCACCAGGAGGCATGGGTGCCCGTATCTCCCGCCCTACTTTTCCTTGTACTCATCGGTGGAATGCAGTAAGAAGGGCCACACAGCAGGATGACTAGTCTTTTTTTCCTTGTTCTTTTCCTTTTTATACTACTTGCTATAGCCAAATATAGGCTAAGCATGTGTGACACAGCTCCATTGTGAGCCACTTTGACTACAGCAGATTTAGCTAAAAGTCCTCAGACCTGAGTCTGGACCTATGTAACACATGGGAGTTCACAGTCCTGGGGGTGGTGGAGGGCACCTTCCTCCCAGGCGCCCTGCCGGTCGCACAGCTCTGTCCTCGCCTCGCCCCAGCAGGCAAGTTCTTCCTTGCTTTCAATCTCTTCCCTTTGCCAGTCTTTATCCATCCCTCTACTTCTCACAGCGCTCACTGCACACGTGTATGCCTGGCCTGTTGAGGGTGGAGTTATGCCCTGTTCAGCCTATTTGGTTTCCATCCTACGAAATAAAATGAAGGCGTGGTCTCAAGATCTGAGGTCTCACGATCTCTTCATGATCTTCCAAGTGTTTCTCAGCTTCTGGGAAACAGTGAGCCCACAACTCCAGGATAGTAGTATTCAGAAATGTGCTGGCTATTATTATAGTAGCTCAGGTAAAACTAAGGCTAGAATAATCTCCAGCAGTAACTTTAGTAGTGGGAAAATTCTGTGTCTTTCTAGTTTGGCTATTGTTGAAGGATTTGCAAAATTCTAGTCTTTTGTAGCTATTCTGCCTTGATCCTTGATAGCGAAAATGATAATGGGAAAGAAATATGTTGCCCTTTCATACCCTGTAGGTTCTTGGCTGCTAATTTCTAGCTCACATATTATTCTGTGTGCCCTAGAGAAGGATAATAGAGGAGAAAATAGGAATAAATGCTTGAAGTATATTGGCCTTTAATTTATACATTTTTGGAATAAGAAAAAGTCCCACAATAATACACTTTAGGTAAAGTCGAAATTTCATTATTTATGCAAGCCATTGGCAAGAAAATAAAACATGGATTCCACCCCATTCATGCTATCCCAGCAGATTCAAGAGATGGGCCCAGCCAGGCTGGCCAGATGACTCACAGTTACATTTGAGAGTGAATCTGTCATTCTGAATCTCTGATAGATATATCAAATGCAGTGTGGTACTGGCCTAACTTTTTGGCCATTTATATATTTTCTATTTGCTTTTTCTATATCTGCAAAGCTGAAGAGAGATATGAAATAGGAAAAGAGAAAAAAATAAATAGGACTTTACATATATGCTGGTGGTTGGCTATCCAAAGAAGTTCCTTAAAGCCTTTCAGTGTATTAGTGTGATTCACTGTTTTAAATGTATCAAGTAAAATATATCAAGTCTGAGCTGGGAAGAAAGAAAAGAAAAGAAAAGAGAAAAAGAAAGAAAGAAAAAGAAAAGGGAGAACATTCTCCAACAGTGTGCTGCTAGCCTTGAGCTACAGAGCCTGGAATGTGCTTTGAGCAGCTTCCTCGGTGTCGTGGTGAGGACCCACTAACTGTCTTGTCTGCAGCTGTTTTCCCATCTTCCTGAGTTGTTCTTCAGTTGTCCAAAATAACTTGGGCAAGGTGCTGAAGGTAAGCATTGTGACAAGTACTCAGAGGTGTGCTGTTTGTAAATGTCAGCAAAGCACCTAGTACATGGGCAATAAGACGAGGCCCCCTGAGAGGGGAGCTGAGTGTGAGGATGCGAGGTGAGTGTCCCAGGTGAGTGTAACCTGAGGCAAGAAGGCCTTGGCGTTCTTCCAGTTACTATTTGCACAGACAGCAACTTAAGCTCATAAAAAGAAGACACTATTGAAAGAATCCTGGCAGAAGTCATAGACTCAAAGACGTTGAACAGCTGAGCCTCGGGGTGGGAGTAGCCAGTGCTGGAGACTTTACGGCAGGCTTTTTCCTGGCTGCTGCTGCCGGTTCTCTGGGCAGCACAGAAGCTGACCACTCAGCACTTCCAGCGACTTCTCAAGCTTTTAATAAATGCCTTGCAGAGTTTCTCTATTGATCTTAACTTAAAATGTGTGCTGACAAGAATGCAGTTTGTTGTAAAGTGAGGCAGGGTATCCTTTCTTTCTAAGTTTCTCCTCTTCACTGTGAGTAGGACAGAGCTTTTGAGGCTTATAGCTCACGTCCTCCTTTAGGCTGGATGGCCTCCAGGAATCTTTCTCAGGACTGTCCCCTTCTGGCCCCTGGGCAGAACTCCATGTCTCTGCCACCCACATTTCTGAGGTATCAGCACCCAGAGTTACCTCCTTTGTCCTTCTGCAGAGGCTGAGGCCAGCATTATGGTTAGGATGGTACAGGCAATCACCTAGAGACCCCTGCAGTTCACTTGCAACAGCCCTGACCGGGGGCTGTCACTCACTCAGGTGCCATGACACTTGCTCAGCCCAGAAACTGCAGAGGATGGAGAACTAGCATATCCCATTCATAAGAAAGATGCCTCTTAAAACCTCTGAGGTTGATCTGAAAGCTGGAGCCCTGCATAACTGGAAAATGACCTATTCCCATTTTTTTCCCTGATTTTTTTTTTAAGTGAACAAATCCATAAACACATTGCCTCAAGATCAACCGAACTGGCATTTAGAGCAGCGGTAGCTTTGCCTTTGATTGGAACGCTTCCAAGAGTTTTAGAAGTTAATATCAAAGCACATTTGACTTTGTGTGACCAGCATGTGGCACAGACTGGGTGCCTAGTAAAAGCTTGCTGATTTAAGCTAAAGACTATCCTTTTTTTCTCTCTCTTTTTGAGACAGGTCTGACTATGCAGCTCAGGCTGGTCTGGAGCTCACTTTTGTAGGCCAGGCTGGTCTTAAACTCACATTGATCCTCCTGCCTCAGCCTCTCAAGTGCTGGGATTACAGGTGTGCGCCCCCACACCCAGCAAAACTTTATTCTTTTGAGGTCTGATACTAACTTAGTAATTCTGTAATGTTTTCTGGATTGTTTCTTCCTGTGTGTTTAACTTTTAGATTAGACATACATACCTGTGGAAAGTCTTAATATTGGGACAATCTACCTATTTCAAAGCCCAGCAGCTGCGTATCACACTATAAGGCATCTGTATGTGTGTCCCAGAACACGGAAGTGTTTCTCCCAGAACTTCAATCCTTTGGTGGTTATTGAACATGTAGCATGCTGTGGCTTGAACTCCTGTGAACAGTGCACATGGCCACCATAGAATCAAGGGCTGATGCCCAGGAGGTGGCCCCAGAACCCCTGCTCTGGACTCAGAGCTTCTTTAGAACCTGGGGTTCCTCTGCTGCCCAGATGGTAGATTCTCTGTTTTCTGTGGTCAGGACCAAGTATTAGAGTCAGATCTTCAAAAGTGAAGTGTCTACTTTACCTCAGTCAATCTAAGTGTCTGCTTTTCCTGTTCTGTTTACACTGTTGTTTCTCTGTTGTTAAACTGCCTTTTTATCTTTTTGGTCTCAGAAATGGCAGGTGAATGCCCTCTCCTTGTGATGGGTGCTACGCTTCCAAGAGCCGCAGCTGAGCCCAGGCCTGACCTCTTTGACCTCTTTCCCCCAGCTGAGCTCCTTGTTCTCTCCCAGCAGCACTTCCCTTCTCTTCTGGCTCTGAGGAGTCCACAGCTGGGCAACAATGTTTCTTGAGCCCTTGGCAAAGTGCTTCATCTTCCCACTCAGCTGATAGGATCTGGCTTCTTTCCCTTCCGCACCCAGTTCCCATAGCTAGCCTATCTCATCTGCACTGCCAAGAGCATCTCTGTCTTCTCTTTTCCCTGGACTCACGCGTCCTCCCTCCTCACCTCAGGTTTCTGCTCAATGCCATTTCCACCCACATATTCTGGTCTGTACTCCTGTGTCCTTCAGCCTTCAGTGGTTCCCCTTGGCCTGCAAGATAGCATCCAGATTTCTTTGTGTGACTCTTAAGGTCCACCAAGAGCACTCCTGGGCTGTAGTTATTTGTTGAGCATGAGTTGTGTAGCAACAAGCCCTTAGTAATTATGTCATACTGGTATACTTCTCTTGGTCTCAGCCAGAGACACCAAAAGAACTTGAAAGAAGATCCAATGTGGGAGAACACATGGAGCAATACCACAACCAAGAAAAGGAACTCTCCAGGACACAGAGTTGGAGGATGTAGGGCCCTGAGATCTACAAGAACCACAGTGATAGGAAGAGGATGGGCTTGGAGGTGAGACAGACCAGAGCCAAGGTCCCAGCTACTAGCTATGTAATTTTGCCTCATAGGTCTCATTACCCTCCACTGTCCCATGGGGGCAATTCAGCATCTAACTCAGAATCCTGTGAGAACAAGAGGTAGGACCTGTAGAGGGTTGCAGCAGTGCCTGCTACCTAACATGTGCTCAGTGGAGGCCATGGTTGACAGCAACAATGGCAGCAGCACGTGCAGCCCACGGCCCCACAGAAGTTTCAAGCTCAGTGTTTTCAGTCCAGTCAGTCTTGACTTTTCTGGGATGTAGTGGCATTGTTGCTTCTCATCCTCCTAAAGTGCACTCAGCCAGCCCTTTTGAGAAGAGAACCACCTTGCAGAGCCCAGGCAGGAGCATGTTCCTCTGAGAAACACATGTGTAGGCGATCAGAGCCTGCATGGGAGGAGGGACTGGGCACCACCACCTGTGATTCTTTGCCCTCTGCTGAATCCATTTCTGATCAACTGTGATCCTTCTGAGAGGCTCAGTGACTGTCACTGTTTTTACCCAGTGTCTCAGTTACTGTTCTCTTGTTGCTGGGAAAAAATACCTGACACCCAAAATGAAGGAAGGAAAGGTTTATTTAGTGCACAGTCAGTGGAGATTTCAGTCCTTACTCAGCTTGCTCCAGGGCAGAGTGGCACATGGCAGAGGGCAGCAGGTCATGGCAGTGGCAAAGAGCAAGAGAGCAAGAGCAAATGGGAGGAGCAGTGGCAACAATGGTTATAGAAAGTGAGTGTGTCTGCCTTATGTTGCATTCAGGCTATCCACCCCAGGCTGGGTGCAGTGCTCACCCATAATCCCAGTGGATCATGAATTAATCACAAACTCTAAAAGTCCCCGCCCCATAACTGCGTGGGGCTTTGGGTGGACAACTAGATACAAACCATAACACCCAGAAAACCTGATCCCATGTA
This sequence comes from Capromys pilorides, assembly GCA_004027915.1. NCBI lineage: Eukaryota > Metazoa > Chordata > Mammalia > Rodentia > Capromyidae > Capromys > Capromys pilorides. Next base: position 10,588 of record PVKN010007302.1, read on the forward strand.
TGTAGGTTTTCCCATCACTGTTGCTGCTTAGACATATGTGGTCCTCAAAACCAGTAGCATGTGTAGCTGAAACCTGGACAGGTCACGTGCTCCCTATGACAGAGCCAAACTGCTGAGCCAAACCATAACCAGCACTTTCACTCCCAAAGCCGAAGGAGGGAAAAGCTAGCAATTTCTCCTGTGTGATATGTGTCCACCCTCTCACCTGGTGTTGTATAAATGTATGATCTTGGCTGTCTTTTCAGTATCTGTGCCTGGGAGGGGACTTTCCAGTGTTTTGTAAAATGCCATGCAATACCACTGTGACATATAAATAATGATAATTAGAAGGCAGCCTCAAATTACTTGACATCCAGATTGAAGGGAAAAGTGGTACTTTTTTTGGCATAATACCCTAGAATTTGGATCAAAAATGGCATTCAAGAAGAAAGCATGTTGCTTCCTGTAATTCTCGTGTGTCTGAGGTCCAACTCTTGTATCTGAGGTCAGAATCCACAAAATGGAATCCTGGGTCAAAACATGTAGGGCACGGGATCTGGTCCAGGCTGCAAAGAATCTTCCATTGCCATGATAGAGATGAAAGTAACAATTAAGCTAGGAGAAGAGGGATGTAAATTTTTTTTTATCTAAACCTCCTTAAAGTAGTTAATGATTATTAAATTGGCACCACTTCTCAGCCTCTGACCACTTCTCCCAGAGTTTCCAGGGCTGGCTCATCCAGGCTGTGCCTGCCTTCATGCCAACTCTGTTTTACAAGTACTCGCCCATGCCCCCCGACCATGTATTAAACTCAGGCCCTTGCACTTGCCAGGCAAGCACTTATTTTACTGAGCTATCTCCCAAACCCCTTGCAAGCTGTTTCAAGGTTAGGGTTTCTGTGCTAAATGGGGAACCACTTGTGAGAGCTTAGTGGAAGCAGCACAGGACCGAGAATCAGAAACACAGAGTTCCACCTCCAGCCACGCTGCTTTAGATAGCTGTGTGGCCTGCTCAACTATTTAAGCTCTGCATTTAGTTCCTCCTCTGTAAAATAGTATTTTTACAATCATACTAGTTGATCTCCTGGAATACTTGTTGCATGCCAGTCACTCGTCTCAATGACGTTGTTGCATGCCAGTCACTGTTCTCAATAACGTATCCTCACAAGTTGATGTCATTGTCTGCATTTGATAAACCAAGGTCCAGAAAAGTGACATAATTGCCTAGAGTCCCACAGCAAGTAAGTGATCTTGTAAAGGACCGTGAAGGATTTCCTCAGATCTAGAAAGTGGCAGGGATATGATGTGAGAAGGACCTGGTCCTGGAGGAGCCCCTGAGGAGCCCCTGAGTAGCCCCTGGCTGAGTAGAAGGAGAGAAGGGCAGGGAGGCGACTGCTGGCTTTCAGTGACCAGGCTCAAGGCCTCCGGGAGGCCCTGCTCCAGCTGCTTCCCCCTCTCCCCTGCCTTCATGATCCCCTGATTTTTATTTTCTTTTACTCTCTTACCAATTCATTTCTTTTTTTCCATGGATATCCTTTGTCCAGACTCACCTCACCTTGTTTCTCAACTTTTTGTTATACTAATCCTGCACTGCCTGCTACCCTTGTCTGTCCTCATGTGGCAGGGACGCCTGGTCTCCTTTACTAAAGTGTCCCTGGCTAAGTCGCTGTCCAGGCTGCTGCAGTTTGGCTTCCCACCGGAGCGTTTATATTCTGAAGCCTTCCATAATTTCTTACCACCTGGAGAAGTGAAGGCTCCTTCTTCACCAGGGTCCTGTGGGTTGTAAGTGGCTGAAATTCAACCTAACAAGTATAATCAATGAAAATGAGTCCCTTCCTTCAGATAGGGCTGGAATCCAGGAACTGTGCCTCAGGGCGTCCCCCGTGGGGTTCTGGTGTCCTCCTCCACTTGGTGGACAAGAAAGCCCACCGCCAGGGAATGATTCTGGTTTAGTAGATACCGACCACCAATGTCCATGCTGCCAGCCATTCAGAGCCTCTGCAGCCTGAGTGCTTCCCAGCGTTGCAGCCCTCCGTCCCCAGCTGTGCCAGCTGTGCACCTTTCTCCTTCTGTCCTGGATTATGCTGCCCTCTTTTCTGATGTTCTTCCCAATCATCACTCTGTTTACCAAAATTATACCAGTTTTTCAAAGCCCAGCTAAAATATTATTTTCCACAAAGCCTTTCCTTATCCTGCTACTGGAAATAGGTCGTGCTTCCTTTTATGTCTGGCATTTGTGCTGGCCACATTTGATATACCACCTTGTTCTGTGTTTTAATCAGCATCTCCACCAGAAAGGCTGCAACCCCTCTTCCTGTGGGTGTTAGCATGCGGGAGCCCCTTTCCCCCTGCGTATTCCACATGTCTCCACGCAGAAGCCAGCAGAGCTGGGGAGGTGCTGTGGTCCTGCATCTGCAGCTTAGTATGTCTTTTAAACCTACTGTGCATCAGGACTTGTGCTGGTCACCAGAGTTAGAAACATCAGCCTGGGAGCTCTCATTATCCCACCCCATGAACAAGGAAATTGAGACCAACACATAAATAGCCACCTGTCCGACAGAGCATCTATTTCAGTTCCTGGAAGATCTTAGCCCACCCCCACCCTACCCCTGCTGGAACATTATTCTCCCGACTCCCACTCAAGCTCTCATCTGCCACAGATTGTTTTGTTTTGTTTTAATGTATTTGGTTCAGGGTCACACTACACAGCTGTAACTTGGAGTGATCCTCCTATTTGCAGCCTCCCCAGGGCTGGTATTACAGGACTCGTCTCAGTGGCTGGCTCAGCCCACCCTGGGCCAGGGCCAGTGCAGCATGTGGTTCTGGCTATTGAACCCGGTCCTTGTGCTTGCCTAAGTAGGCTCTTAGTCCACTGAGATATCTCGCTGGCCCCTCTTCCAGAGATTAATGAGTGTCCCCTATCCAGGGGAGGGTTCAGCCGACTGTCCTCTGCTCCCTCCCCCAAATCCACTACCAGAGCCCCTTTATTCTCGCATTACTCCTGGATGTCCCCACAGCGCTTGCCACAAATTGTAGTTATCTTTCACAAGTGTGCCTGCTCAGTGTTTCTTCCCAGACTGTACACACCATGAGGACAGGGATAAAAGTGGCTCTTGTGTATCACATGCCTCACCCAGCAAGGCACTGTGTTAGCCCCTGCACCACTGGGCCCTGCCCTAGATTTGTGCCAGTGGGGACCCTGGGACAGTTCTAGCCAAAGAGAAAGGTGTTCTGTTGAGTTGAGCAAATCAAAAATGTGGGCATCTAGTAGCCAAAACTCCCAAGGTCTCTTAGGTCCAAGTATGTGACTTTGTGTGGGATCTTAGACACCCAGAGATGACCTCCTGTGTAGGAGTGAGGGGCAGGCCAGAAGCGGGGCTTATCATGTGTTCACGTTTCCCATCTTCCGTGAAACCTTAGTATTTGCAGTCCAGGTGTCTTGGACACCTGACACAGTTGGGGGCTTGATGCTTTTCATGTGCTTTTTCCACTGTATTCCACTTTAACGTGGACGGAAGTCCGTGTCCTGTTGAACACTGAGCATCACAGAGGGTTAGAAAGAGCAGATTATACAATGACAAGAAGTCAGTGTGATGGGCTTAGACTTCAGGGCTCCCTGAAGAATGACTGAATGCTGGTATTAGCCATGTGCATGGCTCAGTAAGCACCAGAGCATAGGCGAGGACGTAGCGTGTCTGAGGCCAAGGTCAGAGCAACTCTTGCCATGTTCCACTTCCGCTATAGCCTACACCAAAGTCTCCTAAATTACATGACTACAGGAAGGACCCTAGTACCAGCTCTTTTCCTCCTTCCCAAGACAGTAGCACTATTGGGTATTTAGGAGATGAGGGACGGGTTTGTGTTTGGCAGGGGTGTGAGAGACAGTTGGACAGACTAAAAAAGTGCCAGGGTGAGCCAGAAAGGCCCAGAAGATGCCCGTGTGTGGAGGCAGTGTGCACATCAGCCTGGGTAGGGCCCCTCTACCATCCCTCGGGTACACCTGAGGTTAGTGCTTTGCTCAGGAGGTCGTGGAATAAACCTTCCATTTGGTAGTTATTGAAAAATCTTTCATTTTTATATTCCTACTGGAACACTTTCATTATACATGAGAACAACTCTTACTACGGAGCCGGCAGCCGTTACTATAGCAATATTGAAAGTATTTTGAGTTATTTTTATACAGTGAATTCTACAGACTCCCTGCCAGCTATATAGAGCAGTTAACAGAACAAGCTATAAACCCCAAAACTGTTTCTTTTGATTTTCTCACATCTTTTGTTAAACTCTTGAAAATTTTTAAATTCTAAAATGTAAGCCTCTTATTTTTAGGAAAGATAATAGTTTGGGAGAGCTACAAATGTGTTTGCCTATCAGACATTGAAAATAGCTCTGAAATCAGATATTTTAAATTTTTATTTATGTGGATATCAAAAGGATATAATCGTTTCTTGGGATCTACTGATTCTTTTTAGAAAGTGGAATGCAATCATAGATTCCCTCTGTGTGTCTGCAGGGCCTGGACAGCTTCAAAGTGAGGCAGAAATTCTTCTCTGGCGGCCAGGACCCCACTCCCGCCTTCCCCGTGCCATATGATCTGCCCCCCGAGCGGTACGGGACCAAAGGTGAGGCGCAGACGCAGGGACCAGGGTGGGTGCGTTGGGTTGGAGGCAAGCAGAGTCCAGGGGACACTTTGATTTCTTCTCAGTGGGAGCCTGGCTCTGGGTCCTTTCAGGGTCAGGGTGGCAGCACTCTGTCTGGGCCACTGGAGCTGCAGCCTCAGCCTAGCAGATCTTGAAACGCTTTGTAGTCTCACAGTTATTGAGAAGCCTGAAGAGCTTTTAGTTACACAAGGCTTCCAATCTATTCGTGTTTACCACATTAGAAATTTAAACCAAGAAATATTTATTTAGTGACGTATTCATTTGGGCCAAGCATGGTGGTACAGGCCTGTAATCCCAGCACTGTGTGAGGCTGAGGCAGAAAGATCACAAATTCAAACCTAGCCCAGTAACTTGGTGACTTAGAGAGACCCTGTATCAAAAAAACATTTTTTCTAAAGAGCCTTCTTCAGAGCGCAGCGGCTGGGGTTTGATCCCCACATGTGATCTGAGATGGTGACTGAGAGTAGGCATGGTGGTGCACACCTATAATCCCAGCACTTGGGAGGCTGTGAACAGGAGAATCAGGGCTGGGAGGATAGCTCTGTGGCACAGGTGCCCACCTGGCAAGTGCAAGGTCATGAGTTCAAACCCTGGTCCCACCAGAGGAAAAAAAAAAAGGAAAATCACTGCAAGTCTAATCTATGTAGTAAGACGCTATATGCCCTGTAGGCCCTGCCCTAGATTCATTAAAAAAAAAAAAAAAATGTTACGGGCTCGGGTTGTAGCTCAGTATGAAGGCCCAGGGTCCAATCCCTAGAACAGCCCTAAAAAAATAATAAATCCATTGGAGCATTTTTATGACTATTTCTAAAATTAGAAAAATTAGCAAGCAGAGTGTTAATTACTTAGTGTTTTCATAAACCTCTTATTGTACATCCTGAGTGACCCCTGAACTGTCACCGCTTTTCTCAATTCTGTGTTGCATCACCCCCTGCTGCACATTGGGGTGGATGTGACCATGAACACAGCAAATAATGGCTTAGTGAGGTCCCCGTGCCCCTCTTGGAAGACTGCTACCCTACACTGACTTTCCCAAGGACAGTGATCACAGTATGTTTCACCTGGGAAGTCCCTGTGAATAGCCCTGCATCTGTCCTCGCCGCCATCCAGCCCCCCAGGTGGCCAGGCAGTGTGGTCTGTCAAGTTTGTGGCATGTTCATGAAGATTTCTATTAGCACTGTTACATAGATTTTACCAGGATTTCCGAAAGTCTGGGATCACCCTTTCTGCTACTGAAAAATTAGAAGGAAACCCATGCTCCAAATCCAGGCCAGGCTCATGTGTGAGCTCTGCAGCGTCCTAAGTGGCCTTGAGCAGTTGCCTTTCTAGCCCTTGTACCTCTCTTCACAAAATGAGTAAACGTGAGTGTCTACCTTACAGGTTGCTGGGGGAAAAAAAAAACCAACCCTGCGATGGTTCCTGGGAAGTGCTTGACCCTGTGTCTAACTCAGTTTACATAATTGTTCCTGTTACATTGATTACTACTCCTGCAAAACAAAGCAGAACAAAGCACCTGCCATGAGAAGTTAGGGAAAGACATCTTAAAATCCAAAAAATGATCCAGTGAAGTGAAACGGAAACTAAGACAGCTGCCAGCTGCTTCGTGTAGCAGTTGCTGTTTATCCACTGTCCCGCAGACCCACACAGAGAGCCTGCCTGTGTGGGCACTGCCTGGGAGCCTGGTTGCACACTGGCGAGCAGGAGGGCCAGAGCTGTCTCCTCAAGTTGTCAACCAAACCCATTGTGCTAATAGGAGTAGTAGGTTTTCAAGAATCTCATACAGCAAAGTTATCAGTTTTTAAAATTTATCTGACTGTGAAAAACCACTGAGAAACCCACAGCATATTGGACAGTGACAGTCCTTGGCTCCTGTGAGTTGAGACAGTGGTGACCATGACAGGGGTGAGCACATCACCAAGCACTGTCATGCACCAGGAGCCTGTATGCACACACAACGTGGGCTATGTCATGGCGTCCTCACAGCTGCAGGCTCTGCTGCAGTTCCAGGAAGGAACCTGGATGCTCAGGTTAACTCTGCTCTGAGTTCTGGAGTTTGTAGCAAAAAGGCATGAGATGGCACAATCCAGCTGTAGGGAAATGGGTAGAGACAAAGATCCTGAAGCCTGCCGGGCTGTCATCCCCAGCCTTCTGGCCTCGGCCCTGACCAGACCTCCTCATTTCCCACCATACCTTGCCCTCGTTCCTCGTGGAGGTCTCTCTCCTCCCACTGGAAGCCAGCCTCTACACTGCTGCCGTGAACACCTGCTCACGTCCCTCTCTTGTTTGTAATCTTACCACTAATATCCCAGGGGAACAAAGCCATCGCATCACCTTTGGTCTTGCATTCCAAACTCTGAATACAGCCAGCTCATCTCTGAAATTTGATACAAGTGCACACGGCCAGGCCCAGCTTGGTGTGGGTCCTGGGAAATGCACTTGCTCCAGTAAGTGACCAGGTTGGGGAACCACTCCACAGACACAGTGACTGTCAGAATCCCACCCCCATGGCAGCCTGTTTATCTGGGCTGCAAGCCGCACGAGGCCTCAGTGTCTGTCTGGCTTTTCTCCCCCTCTATCCTCAGGACCTGACAAAGTACCTGACATCTAACTAGCACTTAAATATGCATAAATGTATTATAAGATCAGTTACTCTCTCATGGAATGATTCAGGAGGATTGCTTAAGTTTCCTCTCGGCCACTATTAACAGCTGATTTGGTGTAACGGGGTGAAAAGAAGCAAAGTCCCAGCCATACTCCTGCCCCTGTGGCTGCTCTTTGGCTTTCCCTCTAGTGTGTGTAGCCCTGTCAGCCAGCGTAATGGCTGATCGGCCCACCGTGCATACATTCTGCCCATTTATAAAGCAGAGAGATGTGCAAACAAGGCAGTTATCAGATGCTTGCTTGGTCATTATCACCTAATTTTGAGGAAAAAGAGAAAGAGTAATTGGAGTGGCGATCTTGATGTTCCTGGTCAGTTAATGTCTGCTTCGCAGATCCTGCACTACTGCTAAGAGCATCACTACTATTTCATTCCCTCTGCCTTGGAATTGAAGTGGAGCTGTTACCCCATGGAGCAGTAAGATTGGTAAATAATAGAGGCCAGAGCCCAGAAGATGTGACGTGTCTCAAATCGAAAAGAAGCAGGGTTTGGTTAAGGCAGTGGGGAGTCGGGCCCACACCCCTCACCAGCCAGTCCCTCAGCCTCTCCTGGAACTAACACATAAAGCAGGCTCACTGCTCTCCAGCAGGCTTGTTAAATTAACAAAGAGAGTTTGATTTCAGGTTTTCCAGCTTTACCAAGGCCAAGGCAGACAACAGTGTTCTGATAATTTGTTGCCATCGTTGGAATTCTCTTCTTGCACATCCTGCTGGGTGCTGCTGTTTGTGTGATTGCTCTGAGATTATTGAGCACAATCAGCAAGGCCGCTGTAAGGAGCGGGTAACAGATACCATTATTTGCCCTGCTATCCTGAGCCGCTGTCCCCTCTGTGGAGGGGAAGGGGAATGGCCCCCAAGAAGGTGGTGTTGCAGTCCACCGCAGTAGCCTGGCAGTCTCTTTGAGACCTGGGGAGTGGCAGTCCACGATGAGCCCTGCAGCCCTTCAAGTTGGGGCTTTGTTTTTAGTCCCTATGATATATTTAATCCCTACCACATTATTACGGTGTTTTTGAAATGGTGTGTGTGACTCTAGCCGTGGT
>PVKN010007303.1:0-26892 GCA_004027915.1 Capromys pilorides
GTGGGGAGGTATCCATCCCTCCTGCAAAATGTAAAACTCAACAAAATGCAAATGCGGAATCTTAAAACCACTAACTGGCCCTACTACAAACTTCAGCTATCTATGGTAGTGGCAACATAGTAGTTTGTGGTGATCCATACTACCCTTTTTCTTTCTTTCTTTCTTTCTTTCTTTCTTTCTTTCTTTCTTTCTTTCTTTCTTTCTTTTTCTTCTCTCTTTTTTAAAAATTTTTCATCCATGTTAATGAGAAAAAAACAACAAAAGAGTTTTAAAACAGGTTAGTAGGACAGTTACAATAATTAATACATTGCATATAGTTGTCTTCATAGTAGTTATTCAGAGGACAAGATGCAGACATGGTATCTACTCTAGTTTTTCAAATCAGCACCCCAGAATGTAGTCTTCTAAATTTTATCTTCATTCCTGTGGTTATGGTGCTGGGGGAGAACCCAACCAGCCACTACTATTATCAAGATCCTTCTCAAGTGATTTACATTAAAATAAATCTGATCTCCTGAGCCTGAGGCCGGGCTGCTGCAGCTTCAAATACAGATAGCCCCCAACCAATGATGATTCAACTTCCTATTTTCCAACTTCACAAGGGCATAAAAGTGATCTGCGTTCAGTAGAAAGCTTTGTGTTTTTAAAAATATTTCATTTCATTTCTGATTCATAGGCATTAATTGTACGTGTAAATGGGGTTCAGTATATTCCAACACATGCATACGGTGCACACTGCCCAAATCTAGCCTCCCCTGAGTCACTTCTCGACCTGCAGTGAACACTATTTTCCTTGCAGGTCTCAGGTTATTTCAGCTAATCAGGGAAGCCATGTAGGACTCATCCATGAGCATGGCTTCTATCATTTAACATGATGTCTTCCAGCTTCATCCAGCCCCTCTTGTCTCAGGATGCCAGGCAGAGGCAGTGGGCACAGCTTCCCCATCAGCCCGGAGGTCACAAAGCGAGCATCCTGCCCTCTTCAGTGAGCTGTGTTGCCAGCCAGTATGTTCCACACGCCTGGTGTATCCAGTGCATTTTTATTTATAGGATTTTCACCTGAGGTGGTGTCTCTACATCAAGAGCAGCTATGTTATGAAACCAAGAGGGATTAGATAGAGAGGTACTCTGTGGTAGATAAATGAGCCTGAAATAAGTTTCAATGCAGAGTAGGTACATGGACAGGTCACAAGTCAAGGAGACAATAGTATCTTCAGTGGCAAAGGATACTGACATGAACCAGAGGAGCCTCACATGAGAGGATGACCAGAGGCAGGCAGGAGGACAGGGAGAGTGGGGCATCGAGACAAAAGAAGAGGCCAGGCGTGAGAGCCCATGCCTATAGTCCCAGCACTCTGGAAGCTGAAGCAGGAGGACTGTTGAGAACTTAAGGCCAGCATGGGCTACAAAGTGAGCTCAAGGTCAGTCTGAACTGCATAGCAAGACCCTGTATTGAGATGGGCCAGGTAGCGCAGTGGACTAAAGTTCCTGCTTAGGCAGGTGCACTGACCAGGGTTCATCCCTCTCCTGCGGTGCCGGTCCCGCCCTCTGGGCACACTGAGAGGGCAATTGAGACTGGGCATGGTGGTGTGAGCCTGTAATCCCAGCTCTTGGGAGGCTGAAATCAGGAAGATCTCTACGAGTCCCATCTGTGTAGTGAGAGACCCTGTAGACTCTGTAGTAAATACATTATCTATCTATCTATCTATCTATCTATCTATCTATCTATCTATCTATCATATTTATCTTCTCTCTCAAGAAGATGGGGGTGGGGCAGTGGAGATGGCAGATGAGAAAAGAGGCTGCTGGGGTCTGAATGCAGGTGATGGAATCCACAGTGACGGCAACAGGAAGGGGACACTTGAAAACGCATGCAACACCACTGTGACTCAGCTCAGGTGGGAAATAAGAGGCAGCGAAGTTGAAGGAAAGTGGCTTCAGAGGCAGATTTCTCTGCTGCTACATAAAAAGAAAATATTACAGGAGCACAGAAAAAAAAGAAACATTTTTCTCTTTGGAGAAACAATGAGTAGAACAGAAGATAATTTGTCCTCGGAAATGATCCACAAATTTTCCAAACTGAACACTTCTTGCGATTAATTTGTACCATCTGAACAATAACCATGGTCATGATACAATGCTTTTAGAAGCACTATGTCCTTGTCAAATTAGACAAGAGACTTCTGAAACAAGCTTCACGTTTCAGTATACTTACAGAAAGCAGGAAAGAAAGTATTTTTCTAAAAGTTCAGATGCTGGGAAAACTGTAGACTGAATCATCATGACTTGGAGAAAGGGTAGTTGGAAGCAAATGTTCTTCATGGTTAGGGTCATACCTGCTTCTTGTATAATAATACGCTAGCTGTGCTTCTATCCAAGAGCTCAAAATGCAGTACCCAAAGTACTGTCAAAAAGTAAATTCCTCATTTACTTTTGGAAGAATACAGTCATGTTGTCTCTTCAGAAAACTTTACATATTCCACTATCTGTACTTTAAATTTAATGTTTAAAGGTACTTTAGCACATATAAGCACTGTGCTTATTAAATTAAATGATATTTAATCAAATAAATTTAGCCAAGAAACTAAATCTTAGCAAGCTCTATGTGGAGCGTCTCTCCCAAGTCATTCCTTAAACATGACATCTCCTGATATCTTCAGACTTCTCCTACCCACCAACAAGGAGCAAAACCGGTAGGAAATTAACCCGAATAATAGTTTCCCCAAAGAATACACAGTAGTGAGCCCCTGCTGCTTCAGGGAAAGCAAAGAGCAGGACCTGAGACTTGAGAAGAGACTGCAGACAACAAACCCTTGCACCCAATCAATCCTCCCTGGGAGCACCTCGCAGGAGAGCTTCTGGTACAGTCGGCAATCAATATTTTGTCCCTACAATATAGAGATAAGAAATCAGCATCTGAAAGAGGTGAAGAGCAATAAACAAAGCCCAGGGACAGCTGTGGTCTGTTGCTTGGGAATTCCAGAAAGCTGAGATTCAAGGAGGAAAATAGCAGCTTATCCTGAAGGCTCTTTGTTTGTTGTCTCCTCCTTTGCTTGGGATGTTAATGGTTGTCTCCTCTCCTGCCTGGAATCTTTTTAATTAGTATTTGTGTGAACCATTGGGCAAATGGTGGAGGTCAGAGATTGTAGCCTTTCTTTACTAAAATGATTATGCACGTGAGCACGTTCCTTAGCCCTAAATAAAACTGAGATGCCTCTGGAGCTCTGGTCTCACTTCGAGAGAGCTAGGTCTCAGAGAGACCTCCGAGCTAAATTCATTGGGTCTTCTTGTCCTTCTTTCAGCATCGACTCATGACATACAACACTAACATGCGCAAACATAAGAAGTTCCTCAGAGCTCCTACAGTCAAGAAAAGTCCTAAGGAACTTCCTGAGCCTGTAGAATCCCAGAGGTTTTCAAATCAAGCTGCTTTTCAGAAAAACGCTTTGCCATCATAATTGGTATCAATTTGTTTCTAATGTTCATGTGCTAATAAGCATGTGGGAGAGTGAATCCTCATTTCAACCCAGCTGATGGTGTCTATTTCTGTTTGAAACAGAAATGTGATACAACTATTAAAACTGCAGTATTTAGATGCCTGAAATTAGTAACTTTAACTCCAAAGTCTAATTTTAAATGTGAATATTCTGTTTCCTTCCTTGCTGTTTAAGCTCAGTGCATTTTAGAGAGAAGTACTGTTTCAGTGTGTTCATTTAGCAGTGATTATTTAGATTTGTGTGATTCTATTTTTATCCCCCTTTGAGTCCCAGGTACCAATTTTGCCCCATTTTTAATAATTAAGATTTTTTTCTTAACATTCTGTTCAGTGTGGCCCTGCCTCAGCAAGCCAAATGATGACCTCAGAGCTCAGCCAATATGAAAATGCAACTTTTGGCAGTCACCGTGGTCATCTAAAAGGCACTGAAGCCAGCCCAGCCACAAATGCTAACCTTCACTGTCGTAATTCGACATCTCCCCCAATTAAGGCTCAAACTCTCATTGCTAGAGCCAGTACACTGATAGCTCCACATTTCAAATTTTTCTTTGAAATGTGGAGCTTTTGAAATCAGGTAGACCATCTATCTTTCTGCTCATCCACTTCATGGCTGCCCCCTGCACGTGCGCAGAACAAAAAATGCAGAATAGAACACACAATTAAAAGATAGGACAGAAAAAAAAAAAAGATACGACAGAAGCCAGATATGCCCGTATGTGCCTACAATTCCAGCCCTCTCTCAGAGGATGCACAGCTTGAGTCCAGAATGGGCAACTTGGTAAGAAATTCCTTTAAAATAAAAAATAAATTTAATTTTAAAAAGTACTGGAGGGTTGGCCAAATAGCTCAGTGGACTAAAGCACCTACAAACAAGCACAGGGACCAGGGGTTCGATCCGCAGGCCTGCCATGCTGGCCCCACCCTTGGAGCATGCTGAGTCAGCAATTGAGACTTGGCATGGTGGCACGCACCTGTAATCCCAGCTCTTGGGAGGCTGTAAATAGGTGGATCACTATAAGTCTTATCTAGTAGTGAGACCTTGAATACCCTGCAGACCTTTCCCTAAAATATAAAAAAAATTAAAAAATAATAAATAAATAAATAAATAAATAAATAGTAGTGGGCTAAGGGCCAGCCAGACAGCTCAACAGATTAAAGTGCCTGCTTAGGTAGATACGGGGACCGGGTTCAAGCCTTGGGGTGCCATGCTGGCCCTGCCCCCATGTAGCTCTGAGATGGTGACTGAGACTGGACGTTGTGGCATGCACCTGTAATCCCAGAGCTTAGGAGAATCACTATGAGTCTGATCTATATAGTGAGACCCTGTAGATCCTGTACTGAATAAATAAAAAAAGAAAAAGTATTTGGCTATAGCTCAATGCCAAAGTCCTGGGCTAAATTCCCAGTGTCACAAAAAGAAAAAGAAGAAAAGAACAGAATGAAGGAATAACAATGGATAGTACAATAGGAAGGTAATTTCTGCCCTCTTGGGTTTAAATTCTAGTAGAACAGGAGAAACAAACAAGCACCTATAACAGCAAATCAAGATCAATGTTTTTAAAAAGGGAGTTGCCTATATGATGCATGTACTATACTACCTCAGGAGGGAAAGAGCTCCCTGGTAGATGGCATCTGCACTAGTGGGAGCCTATCTAAGAGAAAGGTACGTCAGGTTCCCATCTCATGTCTTAAATGCAAATCAATTCTAGGAATTGCAAAATGGATGTGTTTGTAAAATTGTATAAAAGTACTCAAAGAAAACTGGGATTTACCTTTTTTTTTCTTCAGATTTCTTTTTCTTCTTTTTTAACTTTATTTATGTTATGGCTGGCTCAGCCTGCCCTGGAGTTGGGCTGTCGCAGCATGTGGTGCAGGGGGTCCAACCGCCATCCCTGCAGTTTCCTAAGCTTGCCTAAGCAAGCGCTTTAGACCACTGAACCATCTCGCTGGCCCGGGATTTACTTCTAATTATCTTTGACTGCAAGGATATTGCCAAAACCAGAAAACATAAAAGAAAATAATGACACACAAATATCATAAAAATAAAAATTTAGGCATAAGAAAATAGCATGATGATGTTGCAGTTAAAGAGAAGAATGTCTCAGGGAAATAGCAAAAGCCAAATGAAAAGTTAAACAAAGATGAGGGGCAAAGTCTTCACAGTTAGGGAAACAAGGGGTTCTTGGGACAGGAAAAGTTCCCTATAGTAACAGGAACACAAATCAAAGCATATATACAGAAATTTTAGTTTCATAGCCAAGGTCCATACTGTGCAGAGACAAAGGCGCTTCTGCACAGGTGAGCATCGCAGGGTAATCACAGGTCCCCAAAACCCATGTTACAGTTCATGAAGATCTGGAAGAGAGGAGCTGGCAGGCTCCAGACAGAGAGTAACACAAGTCACACTGGTTTGATTGCTACGCTCAGCTACCAGGCACTGAAATGGTACAGTGAGCCACATTAACAGATACAACTGTTATCCTATAATCATAAATTAAATTTTAAAAATGTTAAAATATTACCTTGCTTCTATGTTGTGATGTCACACTATGAAATCCTACTTCTTGTTGTTGCTGTTGTTTTGTTTTGTTTTTGTAGCCCAATTTGGCCTAGGGGAGGCGCTGGTGAGGCATGTGGGGCCACAGATGAAACTGGCATCCCTGTATTTGCCTGAGCTTGCCTAAGCAGGCCCTTGAGACGGCTGCACTATCTCACCAGCCCCTCCTACTTGGTTTTTATCTATTTTCTGAAAGGAAGGAGAGAGAAACAGAGACAGAGAGACAGAGAGAGAGAGAAGCAAACACACACAGTCTCATGGAAGTTCCACATACTTCTGGCTAGACTGGCCACTAGATCAGGATATGAAATTACAGATCATGTGAAAAATCAGGCCCTTTCTGGACAAAGTCCCCTTGGGCCCTTCCTAGGTATGCATCTTGAGCAAAATTACTGAACTTCCCTGAGCCTAAGCATCTCTGTAAGTAAAATGTAAATAAAATAAAGATATTTTGCAAATAAGCTGATAACATGAAATATGGAATACAGACCTTGGGCAGCACACAGACCCCACCTTTTATGAGTATCTGAAGCCTTCAGAGCCCCACCAAGCTGCCCTGAGCTGCTCCTCCCTACCCAGCAATGAAGAGCCCCTGTGCATTCTCTCTGTGAATTCCTCTGCAATAAGCAAAACTGCCTTCCTTTCTCATGAGCCCAGAGTCCTCTATCGCATTCCAGTATCAGACTGTCTCTACTGAGGGATCTGCTTTCAAAGATCCAGGGGTACCTCTCAGCACCACATGGTCTTTCCCAAGAGCAGGGATGAGGAAGAGGTCTCAAATCATGGGTCTCTGGCCACCTCTGCCTTGTGACCTCCTGTGTCTATACGCATAAGGTTTGTCCCCACCAAAATTCACACTAATGCTT
Source organism: Capromys pilorides (assembly GCA_004027915.1). Taxonomy (NCBI): domain Eukaryota; kingdom Metazoa; phylum Chordata; class Mammalia; order Rodentia; family Capromyidae; genus Capromys; species Capromys pilorides. The sequence goes on from PVKN010007303.1 coordinate 6,920, forward strand.
GGTCCCCAGCACAGCACTTTTGAGAGGTGAGACCTGGGTAGAGGTGTTTGGATCACAGGATGAAGCCTTCAAGATGAATTAAGACATGGAACAGGTTAGCTAATGTGAAGGTTCAGCTCCTTTGCCTTCTTCATCCACACCTGCCTGCTCCTTCACTTTCCACCATGAGTTCATTAAGCACAAGGCTCCCTGGAACCACTAAGACATCAGTACCACCTCAAACTTCTGGCTTCCAGACCATGTGTCAGGATGAGCCTGTACTCTTCATAGCTCATCCAGTCTTGGGTATTTTGATATAGAAAGAGAAAGAAGACAAAGACACTGGCCCATATGAGGCAAGTGGACAGAATTAGCCTACTATCCCGGGGCTCATTTTCATAGATTTGCTTTCTCTAGCTCAAGGTTGCCACCCAGGATGGGGGATTTGAGCACCCTAACACCACTTTTCACAGGCACAGGCCATTTAGGGCTGATGCATCCAGGAGTTCCATCCCATTGGCCCAGCCAGCATGTTTCATCCTGAGCCTGGGTAGGGTCTTTGTAGATGTAAGGACAGAAATTTGCTTTCCTATGTGAGCTGAGGGAAAGCCTGAGCCATCACCTGCTCTTGGCTCACCAATCGTTAGGTTGCTTACTCTGAGGTGGCCAATGACATCTGCTCAAGTTTGATCCAGTCAGCTTTCTGCATACCTCAGCTCTGAAACAACCCTAACGCTATCCTCGAGGGGTACCTTTGAAATGTGCTGTCCTGCTTTTACCTGTGACCACCCCATTGCATGAGTAATGCCATTCTGTCTCTGGTTTTGCCTCCTTCCCTTTTCTCCTGAAAATGAAACCAAAGCTCCCCATGTGCTGGGTAATTGTTCTACCAGTACACTACATTTCCAAACATTTTCTTTTTTCTTTTGAAAAATTCATTTTTTTCCTTTCATAAATTGGCACACTCAGTACCAGCAAAGTGAGTTTGATTCAACAACATATGGGCTCCATTCTTTCCTATTAGAAACCCTGATTATTCCAGCCTATGGGGTTTTATCCATCACCCAGTGTCACATAGATTCTCTGGCTCTTTATCAGTTGCGAGTTTTATCGGCATTGTCTAACCCTCCCTGAAAACAGCTGTTCACATCAAGGCCTAGAACCAAGCCCTGTGATATAACATAAAGATCCACTAGATCCACTAGACTACTAGATCTACCAATCTACTAGACCCTATGATGAGAAAGGTAGCCAGAAAAAAATAGTTGAAAAAGAAGGACTGACATAAAAATATGTGGCCACAAATGTCATGGATCAGTGTATGCAATACAAATAGAGGACAGATGGATAACACCTTTCATAAGTTAGCATGCTCCCTGGAACCAAGTCTAACCAGCCATTGCTGGAGTGAAAGACACCATAGCTATGAATTAGGTGTCTGCATGAACAATGGTGCCCTGAACAGAGAGGGAAGTGGGGGCATCTGCCTGAAGCTAGAGCACAAAGGTGTGTGCCTGTCCCATGAAATGGAAGAGACGATAGAGAGTGGAACTGACACCTGTAGTGTTGCCATGGTGGCTTTACCAAGTTGGAGGAGCTGGAGTTCAGGGGAGGACTTCACTCAGCAGGTGGACAGTCACCATCCTAAGCCTCAATTTCCACAAGTTCTGAAACCAAAACATGATGACCATGGAATAAGGAAGATCCCAGGTGAGCAGTAGGCAGGGTTTGTAGGTGGACTGCAAGGGCCAGGATGGAAAGTCAGGGTGGTGAAAGGCTGAGCTAGAGCATGAGATTTCTGGGGTCCAGGCTGAGAAGTGCAGGCCCGGTGTGGTGGGGACATGGTGGGCAGGAATCCTGGAGTTCAAAGGAAGCTATTGATGCCTTATTCCTGGGGAGGTCCTGTCCAGGGTGCTGACCTCATCCTAGGTGCCCAGGGCCAGTCTCCATCACCAAGAGACTTCCTCCTACACAAATTTGATGGAGCCACACACATGTGACTCACCTGACTGAACACCTGCTCTCTTCTTCCAGTCTTCTGTGTTCACTTTTCTTTCTAAAATCCCAGCTGGACCATTTGGGACCTTGCTCTGCAAGTCAATGACAGGGAACCCATTCACCCATGAAACTCTTCCCTGAGGGATCCTGAAGCCGTCTGAATACTAAAAATAGAGCATGTGACAGAAGGACTTGAAATCCAGCCTTGATTTGCAGATTTGAGTGACACAAATGTGTTGTCCATAATACTTCCACACATGGTCTAACAGGCTTCCTTCCAGGGTCTGCTTATCACAACCTCATGCAGGCTTTCCCAGGAGCACAAACCACAGAACTCACTTCTCAAAGGCACACCTGACTTCTCAAAGGAGCACTCAGTGGCCCTCAAATCTCCTCTAAGCTCTCACCACCTACTCTGCCAAGAAACAAACTCACAGGTGCCTTCCCCAGAAGGACCCTCCACTCTCCTGGACTTGAAGCCTGTGGCCCTCAGTCTGGATGAGAGACTGACATCTCAGTCACTTTCTGGGCTTCAGTGAGGATTAAGTGGCATCATCTATGAATCCACGCAAAATTTCTGTTTGAAACAATGTTAGTGTTATCAAAGCTGCTTGTGTACCTCAGCCATACTGATCATAATCTGATTCATTGCAAGTATATGGTCCCAAGAAATGTGATCTGTAAGAAATCCCAGGAAAATAAATAGATCCATGTATGAGCACGAGCTAGGTAAAGCTCACTGTGGTGCTTGACATTTTTATTATCATCATCATCATCATCATCACTATGTGCCAGAGACTCTGCTAATAAGCTGCTGTGCCCTCACAGCCACCAGACCACCTGTGCACATGCACACATCCACACACATAGACATGTGGACTATGTGAAGACTTCCTTGACCACATGGCAAGATCTGCAGGATGTCCACAATAAAACCAGAGCCAAAACTAATTTTCCTTTTTCTCCACCAAGAAGAATGCACCAAAGTCAAAATGCATGAGAGCTGTGATTATTGGTGAGCAAATGCCCTTTGCCAGAGGAGCCCAAACCACCGCTCCCTTGGCCCTGAAGTGAAGAGTAGCCTTGGTCCAACAGACCCCCTCCTTGGTGGCCCTTAGTGTGCACAGCAGAGGACTCTGTGCCATCAACTGAGTATATCCTCAACAAGCTATGCTTGGTCTCATGCTAGTCAATGCAATCAATGCAACTCGGGGCTGACCTTGTGTTCTCCTCCAGTGCTGTCAGTTCTGCTGTGAGCCCCAGCAGTCAGAAGGGGCCAGGTCTTGGGCTCCTGCACACCTGCTCTTTGTGGTCCACTTGGCTAATCCAAAATGTACTCCTCCTTTTTGATCATCAGATCACCATTATAAGCTAGCTAAACAGACAAGCAATGGATATAGGAGATTAAATCATAAATTTCTACAAATAAACACTTCTTGGATACAATGGGTCTATTATTTTACAAAAGAAAATTTTAATATTGCAGGAAGAGATATAAAGCAATCAAACAGTTATCTAATGGGTACCACCAGAAATAAGGGGAATAATAGTACACGAAGAGGCAGGACATGCTGGCCCACAAATATCTGGGAAGGTGCAGAGACAACGTCACAGCTAAGGTGTGGGGACAAAAAGCACAAAAGAAATTCGAGTATGCCAGGAATCCACAGTTCCTTGGAGAGGGGTGGCACAGGCACCTCAGTGGGTCAGTACAGCTGCAAGGTGAGAGAGAAGGTGCTGGATTATCCTTCATCATTCACACAGTGTCACTCAATTGTCCCCTTCCATAGGGAGGCCCATGCCTGGTGGCATTTATTTAGACGTGCTTTCCACCTTGGGCCTGTTGCACAGCAGAACCTGCCTCATGAGTTAGTTGCCTTTTGTGGCTGCTCCCAGTGCCTGTCTGTCACCCCAGGGATGCTCAGTGCAGTGGCACTGCAGAGCTCTCTGACAGCCTGTTCTGACCTCTGGCCCCACTGTGTCCCTGTCAGTGTTTCTATGTGTGTGAAATGGAAGCTCCACCAGGTGAAAATATTATTTTTCCAGTCACTCCCTCTGGGAAGCTGCAGGTAGAGGCAACTTTGAAGTCAGGGGCCAGAAAGCATGGGGACAGGGCATGGTGTGGCAGAACTCAGTGGGAAGCAGCATGGATACCACATCTGAATGCTGTTCATGCACCCCACTGTGCAGGACACCTGGCCTGGGGAAGCTCCAAGCCTACAGCCAGGTTTCTGCCCCCACCTCCCTGAGCCACCAACCCTAAGCCATAGGACAGAAGGTTCCCACTGGGAAAACAAAACCAAAACAAAAAGAGTAAAACCCATAGAACATTTTTAACTCTTCCCAAAATCACACCATACTGTAAGGTCAAAAATGGAAGTCCAGATGCTGTAGAGTCCAGAACTGAGCTTGGCTTCTCATAAGCGTAGGGGGTGGAAGCAGACCCCGGAGGACGCCTAGCCTCAGGGTTCAGCACATCCACACATCGTCCTAGCAGGCCACATCGTGGCAGCCCCATGGGAGGGCATGAGTGGGCCACAGATACAACTACACTACACAAGGAGATAAAAACTGTGCATTCCTGGCATACGAAGGACAGACAGAGCCAAGGATGGTGTGGGACCTAGTATATGATAAGATCTCATTTAAATAGAGGAGGGAGACTTTAGTCTAATTGACTCTCTTACTGCAGATGGATAAAAATACAGCCACTCATTTTAAATTATTGAAAATATTGCAATGTAATTAGGAAGCTCTTACAGGAAGGAGACATTTGAAACTGAAAAGCTACAAAAAATGCTTGAGAATTGCTCTCAAAAAACATTTTTAAGTGATCAGTATTTTCAGTACGTATAAAATATGGTAAAGGGTCACAAATTTATAAGAAAATAGAAAAAAATCAAACAAAAAAATGAGCAAATGCTGTGAGTAGGTAATTCATGAGAAAGAAAGTGAAGAATATAGTGTGCCTAAGGGGAGTCACCTAGAGAGAAAACATTCTCTCAGGCTTTCACAGAGAGCAAACTGGTCAAGCAATGGTTGTGACTCATCCAAATGGCTGACACTGACAAAAGTCCTACAAAACACTGTATATGGTTTCAAGGTAAATCTTGAGGTGATTTGACCAGCCTTGTCAGATACAAAAATTATATGTTTTGTCAGCAGAAAAGTTTAACCACAAGGCATAAAAAGTAAAGCCAGATTCGTATGCTGAGCTGTAAAAGGCTCAAGTCAACAGCTTCTGACATTGCCAGTTCTACCAATAACCCACTACTACTATGGAATATTGCTTTAGTATATAACTACTTCTGTTAGTTCAATGAGAAGAAATATTTGTACCAATAATGCTTAGAACAGTTATTATGTCTGCATCTTGTACTCTGAACAACTACTACAAAGACAACAATATACATTGTATCAATTATTATGGCTGTCCTACTAAGGTGTTTTAAAACTGTCTCAATGTTATTTCTTATTAAAAGTAATAAAAATTTAAAAAGAAAGAAAGATGCATAGCTTAGCAACTATAAGAGAGGAGAGGAGACAACCAAGATGAGACACCCCCTTCTAAGGCAAGGCCCTTGACTTGTTTCCTCTGCCTAGGGGCCCAGAAAAAAAAAAAAAAAAAAAAAAAAAAAAAGAAAGAAAGAAAGAAAGAAAGAAAGAAAGAAAGAAAGAAAGAAAGAAAGAAAGAAAAAGGGGTTAGGGAGATAGCTAGGTGGTCTAAGAGCCTGTCTGGCAAATGGAAGGACCTGGGTTCAATCCTCGGTATCACATGCATGTCAGTCTTGGAACCCCTGGAGCACCACACTAGCCAACAAACCTGCCATGGTGCCTATAATCCCAGCACTGGGGAGGCTGAGACAGGAGGATCACTACAACTCCAAGCTGCATAGAAATACCCTATAACAAATAAATAAATAAAAAGAAAAGATTTAAAAAGAAAAAAAGTAAAACCAGCCAACAAACACAGGTGCAAAGTTTCTAAGTCAGTATGATTTTACCCTTACAACAAGTAAGGGTTTAGTAAAACAAACAAAAAGCTTGAAAATGAAATGAGATGTTAACCTGTGTGGCTGTTTGTATGCAGTTCATTTTAGTTCTTTAATTTTCCTTGCTGAGCTGTAACTATTTTAAGCACATACTCAAAATGTGTGTTTGCTCACTAACTGATGACAACCTGTAGCTTGGGTCTGTAGCTGCATACTGCAGCTACGAACACAGACATTCTGGGAACCTGTGATTTCCTTGCTGGATTCCTCACTAAACTTACATGTAGCTTTGTTCCAAAATGTCTCCCTAGGTGCCTGGGCCATGCGCATTCCTCTCAGTTATAACACAACACAGTGTCCCCTCAAAGTGTTATGCTGAGTGCAGAAAGTCAAGAAGTCAGACACCAAAGACCTGCTACAAGATGATTTCATTTATTTCAACTTCCAGAAAAGACGAGACTATCGTTCCCTGAACTTCTGCAGTTGCACATTTGCAGAAAGCTGTTTAGTGACTGCAAAGCACTCCAGAGGCTGTCTGTGGGGCATAAGAAGCATTTCATCTTGTGATGCAATCGTGGGTGATTAAGTGATTGCACATATTTGCTAATGGGCATCAAACAGTATGGTTAAAATGCATGCATCCCACTTATGGAAATCAGGCCTCACCAGAAGCAGAAGATGATCCCTTCCTGGAATAAGAAGCCCGCCAAGCTTTGACCTCTGACTTGTCCACTGCACCTCAAGCTGGATCAAGGAGACATGAGCGAGGCCCCAGCAGACCTGAATGCACTCAGGGGTGAAAACCAGCAGAGTTCCAAGGCAGGCAACAGCAGGGGGGATAGTCAGACTCAAAACAGTAAGGGGCGGAAAAGGCAGCCTGTGACACTCTGCATGCCTTGGTGCGTGGGCCATCCTAAGAGGAGCCAGTCTACAGGACACCAGCAGCAGCATCGGGGAGCAGCCAGCCCTGAAAGGATATAGAAGCCAGCCAGCACTGGCACTGTTCAGCTCTGAGCGGAGGTCACTTGGTGAATGCTTCTGAAAAGCTCCAGTGAGCCTGACCCTCGCTCTCTGTGCACTGTGCTACAGCTCAACAAATTAATGTTAAAATCTAAAGCAAAAATCAACACAAGAATCAGCCAGGCAGCAGGACTGCAATATCCCTTGCCACAACACAAGGAGCCACTGCTGCTGCCACTGCCACTTCCACTTCCACTTTTGAAGCTAAGAAAACCTGCATTGAAATTACTTCAGAACAGTGATGCAACACTATTTGTTATTTTGCCTTTCTAAAGATGGAGCTAGGACCCAAGGATGCAGCAGATTAGGCCAGCAGCTACCACTGAGCTCTGCCCAGCCCTGTTTAGGGAGGAGGCAGCAGACACATGTCAGTGCCTGCGGGGAAGAGAGAACACAAGGAAGGCAGAAGCCCAAGAAGTCCTTCTGATCTGTGTCAGATCAGAAGGTCTAGCCAAAATATTGGCAGTAGAGGGCCAGCCAGATAGCTCAGCAGATTAAAGTGCCTGCATAGGTAGATACAGGGGACAGGGGTTCAATCCCTGGGCCTGCCTTGCCACTGGGCATGGTGGCAAATGTCTGTAATCCCAGAAGTTCAGAGGCTGAAAAACCAGATGGATCACAAGTCTGATATCTGTAGTAGGACCCTGTAGACCCTGTACTAAATACATTTTTTTAAAAAATCAAAGGGCTGGCCAAATAGCTCAGAGGATTAAACTGCCTGCTTGGGGGTCAGGGGTTTCAATCCCTGGACCTGCCATGCCAGCCTCAAACCCCAGGGTGCACTGAGACTGCGATTTAGACTGGGCTTGGTGGTGCACACCTATAATCCCAGCACTTGGGAGGCTGTAAACAGGAGGATCACTAGGAGTCTGATCTACCTAGTGAGACCCTGTAGACCCTGTCCTAAATACAAAAAAAAGAAAAAATCAAAATATTGGCAGTAGAAAGGAGCAGTCACATCTCAACAGAAGTACAAATAAATGACCAATAAGAATAGAAAAAGCTGCTCACCCTTTTTGGCCACTAGAGAAAAACAAATTAAAACAACATTGAGGTTCCAGAAGAACAGCTGTTGTCAAGAAATCAAATAGTATAAAGTGCTGGAGGAGCTTCAAGGAGCTAAAGGAGCCCTTCTACGATCATTATGTGTCACAAACATATATTAATTTAAAAGATTTTTTTAGAAAAACAAAGACCAGGACACTGATGGCAATGGCCCTAAATCTGGGACCCAAGAATATCATGGTAAACACAGAAAGATTGTGGAAACAATAGTAACACCTCCCCTAACATTCACAGTGTTTACTAGCAGCCTGATCCTGTCCAGTTTCCTGGGGTTCCAGAACCCCATTTTAACAGTGAGAATCTGAGACCAGAGAACATAAGGGGCCATGTGAAGTCACACATCTTGGGAGAGGCAAATGTGGGAATGGAGTGAGTGTATAGTAGAAGCCCTGCATGCTAGGAGAAAGAGGATGCATTCAATTTGCAACTCCCAGACTTTGAGGAATGAGCAAGTTCTTCACCCAGAGGAGATCCAATCCAACTCACACACCGAGGCGGTCTGGGATGACAAAGCCAGGGCCTGTGCAAGTGCAAAAGATCACTCCAGGGAAAGCTTGTATGAGGCAGCCCCTCACATTTATCTAACAAGATGTTATCAAAAAACAGAAGGGATGAGGCTTGTCTACATTAGTGACAACATAAAGAAACGAGAAGCGTGCACATTGTTTGTGGAAATGTGAATGATGCCTGTTTCTGTGGAAAACAGTATGGTGACTCTTACAAATAATAAACGTAGAGTGACCATGGATCTCACAACCCCAGTTCTGGGAACATGCCCCAGGTATGAAAAACACAGTCAAGTGTGGTGGTGCATGCCTGTAACGCCAGTACTGCGGGAGGCTGAGGCAAGAGGCTCTCCAATTGCAGCCCAGCCTGAGACTTAGCAACTTAGTGAGACTCTCTGTCTCAAAATTTAAAGGAGTAAAATGTATGGGAAAGTAGCTCTGTGCAAAGGCCATGGGCTCAATCCCCAGCACTGCCGGAGGGGATCACTGAACTGATATTTGTGCCCCCATGTTCATCACAGCCTTATTAGTACTAGCCAAGAGATGAAATCAATGCACACAACTGCCAGATGAGGAATGGACAAACAAATGCGGTGCACACAGTGGAGTGTCACTAGCCTAGAAAAGAAATGGAACCTTCATACCCGATGGAGCACAGATGAGCCTTGAGGACACTATGGTTAACAAAGTGTCAGTCCCACAAAGGCGAACACTGGGTGATTGCATAAGTATAAGAAAACCACAGCAGTCCCACTCAAGACAGAAATGGGGTGGGGGCGCCACAGGCTGGAGGGAGATGAGATGGGGGCTGTCGTTTAATGAACACAGAGGTTCAGATTTATAAGATGGAAAAGTTCTGTGGAAGGATGGCGGTGAGGGCTGCACTGCTATTGGGACTGCATTTTATGCCACTGAACCAAATGCTTAGAAGGACGAAAATGGTAAAATTTACATCTTAAAAATAGGTATGTTTTATCATAGTTTTAAAAATTAATAGCAATTAAGTAAAAGCCAGAGAGATAGCAGAAGGAAGAGAAACAAGACAAGGAGAAGGAGGAATATCAAGGAGTATGAGAAAAAGGAAGGAAAAAAGGAAGGTGAGAGTGGGACACAGAGAGAAAAAGATGAAGAAAGAAGAGAAACACCAACAAGCATGCACTAAAGGCAGAGGGCAGGGACCACGTGCAGGCTGGGGACTTCACCACACCCCAAGGCAAGGCTGCCGCTTGTCCCCCATGGTCATGGTCAGAGGCCCATGGTCAGAGGCCCATGGTCAGAACAAGTTCACATTGATTTTCCTTTCTCCTCCTCTTTGCTGAGCATAATTAAACAAAACATGAATATTTGCCATCAGAATCACTGCTGTTTTGCAATACATTTTTATGCTTGTGGTTATAGAATTCCTACTTCCGACTGGAAATAATGGAGCTCAGGCACCTTCAAACCTAAACAATAAGCTGCTTTTGGGGACCTCTGCAGCGGCATCCTTCAGTGCAGCCCAACCTTGGAAGCTATTAAAAGGCTCTGTGGGCGTCTGGCCACATGGCAGGAGGCTCTGCCTCCAATATAAACAAAGCTGAGCAAGGAAGGCACCCTAACATCTATGGGGTGCATGTCAGGCAGAGAGGCCAGCTCCACTGCACCCTACAGAGATCCCAACCTCATGGGAGTCACATCCAGATGAAAACAAGGATGCAGCCAAACAGAAATTGTTACCTGCCCCAAATGGGCTTGAGATAGAGGCCTCAAGACTATGAAACCATTGCCTGTTGCGGCCTCTGTGGTTGTGGAAGCCAGAGACCATGAGAAAAATCTGGTCTGGCGTGCTCCTGGTGACCTCTGGACTCTTGCGTGGGCGCTGCCAAATGGCAAGGCCTGGAAGCCAATCTGCATGGATACTAAGCCAGTTGGCTGGTGGGGGTGACAGTGACGATGTCTGAACATAACACAAAACTAAATTAATCTATGAACGTGACTGCTTCAGGATAAAGAGCAAAACCACAGTACCGTGAAGTATGAAGTGTGGTTGTGAATTAGTAGGAAATTAAGGGGGAAAAATCCATTCCCATTTTGGTGCATTTGTCTTCCTTTAAATTTCTCTAGTGCCTGTTTGTGTTTCTTCAATAATGAAATGGAATTTATTTTTAAACCATATAGGTTATAGTGTGGGGCATGTGTTTAACTTCCAAGGGGATATTTGGCAAAGTCTGAGGACAGTGTTGATTGTCACAGTGCTGGGCGGGGCTGCTGCTGTCATGTTGTGGTGGGTTTGGGATCTTCTAACCACCTCATAGCACACAGGATAGCCAGCTCTGAGGCCACCTGTGCCAGGCCTGAGAATGCTGGGGCTAGGGTTCTTCTCCTTTCTGGGGTGCTCTGTCTCCTTACTCCCAGGCAAGCATATCCAGGCAGTCCAGAACCTGCAAGAGGAACATATGAGCTCCTGTTCAGATGAAGAAGAAAGCACTGGACTAGAGGGTGGCCCAGAAGCCCTTTCCTGTCACCTGATTCTCTGATAACTCCCCAGGGGGGTAAAAAAGAATGTGTACAGGATGGTCAGATGGGCCACTTATTGTATCGGAGGCTAGACATAAACAAATGTCTTTAATTACATGGAAAGATGGGTCATCCTAGCTGATCCTAGGATCAGAGGTCACAGGGCCATATGGCATCTAGATGAAGCTGGCTCTGTTAGACTCTTTAAAGGAAGCAAAGACTGCTTTGTGAAAACAGAAGTAAGCAGGATAGGGAATGAGCACCCATAAAACACCATGGAGACGCTGGATATGTGGTGCACACTTGCAATCTCAAATTCTGAGAGGCTGAGGCAGGAACCTACAAGTTCAAATCCACCCTGGCCTTTGTAAAACTCTGTCTCAAAATTTAAATAAATAAATAAATAAAAGGGGCTGGAGATGAAGCTCACTGCAAAGGTCCTGGGTTTAAAGTTCAAGTCCTAGCTCAGTACTGAGAGAAAAAAAAGTTTCTAAAGTCCCTGAGGGACTGCAGGGTGTGGACAGGAGATCCTGAGCTCTCCTGCCCTGCTGTGCCTCTCAGAACAGGTGCTCAAGCCTCCAAGACTGGCTGCAGGACGGCCTATGTTAGAGGCTCCACCACAGAGGGTGCTGCATAAATGCTACCAGGAGGCCAGCAGCCAGCTCTGGACACCAGCGTGAAGACAGAAGGCTCAGTCTCCTACATGGACACCAGCTATGGCTGGGGGTGGAGTTCCGTGGCAGAGCACTTGTCTCACCTGGGTAAGGCCAAGAACACAACCACAACCATCTTCCCAGGCCAACGCTTGCTAGTTGTTGATGTTATAGATCCCTCTTAGCTGATATTTTAAGTAGTAGAGCACATTTAAATAAGTTACAGGAAATCGCAAGTTGGTGAATTGAATTGTAGTTTTGAGCTCAGAGGCTTCTACTTTCTAAGAAACTCTAAGCTCCTCATCTTCAACTTGTCAAGGTGAGAAGTAGTTAAGGAGAAGGCCAAGAACTTGAAAACAGAATAGACACTATACTGACACAGAGGAATCTTTGTGTTCTAAAACAAAGGACTTTGTGGACACATTTTCATAAAAGAAGACCCTAGGGACAGAGGGAAGGAAAATGATTTAAGGTCACCTTTCAGCCATACCTTTTGTCCCCTCAATCACATCTTGTGGTAACGCACTAAGCAATTTTCCCTGGGCTCCTAAACAGGAGTTGCCTGGGCCCCTAGTGTGTGCTGTGCGGATTCCTCATACAATGCTCACGCAGAAGCTCATATCACGGAGGCAAGCTTACTAAGGGGACCCAAACCCAACCTGCCCAAGATTAACTGAGTGTAGTTAGGCACTTTAGACTTTTGATCTTTTTTAATGAGTATTAAAATCTTCTAATGAGAAAATGATTATGCTTTTCAAGGAAGACAGATGAGCTCAACCTTTTGCATGCAGTTTAAATGCATGTGAAAACGTAGTTTCATCACCAAGTCGCCAAAGTGGACATCCTTGAAGTGGAGAAAGGGACATTATGCACCTCCCATGATCATGCTCCAAGGGGACCTCAACTTCCATTGTCCACAGCCAGAAACACGTAATCTGAACTGACCATGAGAAAGCAACAGGCAAGTTAAAATCAAAAGTTAATTTTCTAGAATGACTGGTGTACAATCTCAGTACACATCAATATCAGGAAAGGAAAGAAAGGGTGAGGAGCCATTCTCAATTACAGGAAGCCAAAGAGATGTGACAACTAAGTGTGGTGTATGACCCTGGATTACATGCCACTCTGGGAGGAGCCAGATACAAAGTTCACTGTGGGCATGTTAGATGAAGCATCATGCTTAAGCTCCTGATCAGCTGGATAGCTAAGAAAATATCACTGTTCTCAGGAAATACACACTTAATTAAGTAGGATTGTTCTTTTGCAGTATCTCAGTTTATATTCTTAAATGGTTTTGAAAAAGCTTCAGAGATACATACGATTCCCTTGTCCTATTTCTCATATGTTTTCTCTTAAAGTCACATAAGAATTTTGTAAACACATAAGAAAAGTGAAGAAAATGCTATATTTAATGAAACTGAAGATGTAGATGATTGTAAAATGGGTTATTATACCTAAAGAAAAATAGTTATCATGCCTGTGGGCCCTGGGCAGAGTGCAGTGGGGGAGCACTTCCCTAGCTTATTTATCAACCTGTGTTCCATCCTTAGCACCCCAAAAACTTTCACAATATTTTCCTACCACTTAAAATTTTTCTTTCATATAGAATTCTAAGCTTATCAATACACATGCTTTTATTATATATCACTGTCTGCATGCATAACAACAAAAGCTATGTGTTACAGTTTGGATCAAAAACATCGAAAGCACCGGCCAAATAGCTAAATGGGGTGTGGTGAGATGGCAATTGAGACTGGGTGTGGTGGTGCACGCCAGTAATCTCAGCTCATGAGTTTGATCTAGTAGTGAGACCCTGAATACGCTGTAGACACTTACCTAAAATACAAAAAAAAAAAAATCCTGCAGAAGCTCGTGCTTTCAGAGGTAGAGCTTTGCAAAGGTGATTGGAACACGGAGGCCCTAATCTCATAATCGGTTAATCCACTGATGGTTTGATAGCTCGTTGAGCTCTTAGGGTACAAGGCCCAGTTGCTGGAAGTAAGGTGCCTGTGTATAGACAAAATATCACAGAGCTGGGAGAAATGTGTTGCGTTATGAAAGCTTAGGATACATATACAAGGTCACCCTGCTGAAAAGCCACAGGACCCAGACAGAACCCCAGATAATGTGTCCACACCTGCCCCCTAGGGCTGCTTCTGACAAACACAAAGAGCTCCTGATGGAGATATTTGGAGATAAGTGAGCTCGGGGACAGAAAAGGGGCAGTCAGAGAGGTGCATTGTGGCACAGCTGTGCTTCTGGCATGAGGGTTATAAATATGCACCATGGCAGATGGTCCCTACAGACAGTATGGGAATGAACAATGCAGACTTGCTGTATGGAATCATTTAGACCATTCTCAGCCACCAAGTCATCTACAGTCTCCATTTTTAAAGTTTTTGGATGAGTGCAACCAATCGAAAAATATAAACACTGATTTTCAAAGTTATGGCTTCATGGATAATCATTGCAAATGGGCCTAAAGTTAAAGTAGAATCACACAATAGTCATTCTCCAAGTGGGGTACCTAGAAGGGTAGCATCAGCATCCCCTGAAACCCTGCTACTTAGAAATTCAAATTTTCCTTCCTGATCTGAGAACTTGTGGGTCAGAACTGGGAGGGTGGGGACTTAGCTATTTTCTAACAAGCTCTGCCAGTGATTCTGATGGATGCTAAAGCTTAAGAAGTGCTCTAGGGAATGATATGATCCATACGAGCAGCAAATCTGTGGGCATCCTGTCCAGATCAGAACACCTGTAGAACGTAGACCATCCCACGGTCTCACTCCAGCTAGCCTGCAGGATTCTTAAAAGGTTTCACTGATTCCCAAGTTAAGCGGAAATCGCTCTTTCTTCCAGGGACACATTGCAGGGAGCAATGGAGATCTTTGCTTTTGTTACATGGAGCTGCACCCCTTGGGCTGACCCAGGCCTTGCTCTAATCCCATGCCATAGTTGGGATCTTGCTTGCTTCCCCAAAGCCTGTGTATTAAACGCTTGGTCCCCAAGCTGTGCTCCTGGAAGGTGGCAGATCTTCAGGAGGTGGTGGATCTTCAGGAGGTGGGGTCTCATGGGAGGTTGTTAGGTCATTAGGGACTTGTCCTCAACAGGAACTGTGAGATTCTTCTTTTTCTTTTAGTCCTTGGTTTGCTCTGCCATGAACTTCTGCCAAGATGTGCTGCTTTAGTCTATTATGAACTGGAACTCAAGTATAAGCCAAGAAAAACTTTTTCCCAGTATAAGTTAATGATCTCAGATATTTCATTACAGAGACAGAAACCTAACACATACTTGGAACAAAATCTTTCCATGTAAAGACATCCTCCTCTCTCCCCACCTTCAAGGAAGTGCCTCTTTACCAACCAGAAAGCTGCAGCAGGGGGCAGAACTAGGTTCACAGGTTGCCCAAGATGGCAACAAATCTTAAGGTTTTGCATGTGAAGCTTTGCAAAATCCTCAACTTGCTCTGAAAAACTCAGACACTATATCTCAGTTGATTAACTCAGATGTTTAAGGTGATAAGAGGAAAGCATTCTCCCTAGGTCTCTTAGGGAGAAACCCTGCATCCTGGGTCTCTTTGCCAATCCTGATCCCTTCCACGCCCCATCCTATACTGTGGCTATTTGTGGTAGCCAAACCTCCTTCTTTCAGTAAATTATGAACCATGTGTATTTTGTTACATATTCTTGTATTCTGTGGAGAAACTCTACTTATTGCTGGGTCATAGCAGAAGGATGGCTGTCACTCTTGGGATGTATAAGTCCTGGCATGAACAGTATCCTGAGAACCAGCCAGACCAGGCTCTGTGTTGGCTACACTGTCCCTGAGCTGACCTTCACCTCCCACAGACTCGTCCTTCATCCCAACCAACTGTAGGTCCATCTTCTCTGGAACCTGCACAGGATACAGGTCTGCTGGCCAGAGCCCGGCAGCCAGGAAACATGCTTCAATAGCTGTATAATTCACAGGTGAGTCTATCCCTTAAATGGTGCCCACTTTCCTGGCATCCTTCTGGGGCTTCACCTAGGTGACAACAGAGCAAGCCTCTAAGCCCTCAGGCTCTGCACTGACCCCTCCAGCTCACACCTCCATGTTATCACTTCCTAGCTACATGGTCTTCAATGATGTATGCAAACTTTCTGACCCTCAGTCTTCTCATCCTCCACAGGCATAAGCCAGTCTCTGGGTTACTAAGAAGACATAAGGTGTGCCCTTGCTGCTGTCCGAAATTCCTACACGGGACAATGTGGAACTGCTGGCATTTGGTCATTTCCATCTATTAAAACAGAAAATGCACAGAGTTTGCCCGAGCTTCCTATTTTATGTGGTCTTTATTTTCTCTTTTCTCAACCCATAGAAGTTAATCACTCGTTCTGCACATTAGTCTCAGTGTCTAAGCAGTAATTAGACATAGTATGAGCTCAATAAATATTCGCTAAATGAATGAATGATGTTTAGTGCATTCCATACTACTGTCATTGTCATCTTCATTATTCACAGTCAGATGTGTGAACTAGGTGAGATGCTACATAATATGCATGTGAGAATTAATGCCTCATCCCAATTATTTTTCAATAACTGGCTTATTGCATCAAACCAATCTTTCTAGTTAGGAAAGATTAATACCTGAATGAAGTTGATTGACAATGGTAATTTATATCAACTGCTAATAGGTATTATATTACTAAATAATAATTGATATTTTCTTATATGAAAATTTATAAAGCATAAATAGAAAAATGAAGTTCATGATGACTCTATCTGCTTTGCTGGTCAGGAGCAGCCCTGGAATTTGGCAAGTCTCATTTCCAAGTCTCCCAAAAAGGCTGCAAGTAAGATTTGTACCCCACCTCTGGATGAGCTGCTGGCTCTAGAGAGGTACATCTCCTTGGGGGATGCAATGTTTCTCTAAGTTGGGCTGTCCCTCAGGGTGCCAGTCTTACCTGAGAGATAAAGACACCAGTGATCCCGAGCCTCTAACAGGCTCTGCTCAGAGCATTCAGGAGCCTGCTGTTTGAGACTGGACTAGCACAGCTTCCAGAAAACCAACCAAAAGCCTAAATCAGAGATAAACAGGGGAGCCCAGAACTATGACACTGCCTAGCTTCAGCCAGCCTGGCCACCAGCAGCCTGGTTACTTTGAGCCACCTGTCTGTGTGACCATATGTCCTCAAGCACACACATCTGTCCTCTTTCTTCCTGCTGACAGCTCCTCCAGCTTTCTAAGCTGGCTCAGAGTGACTGTGGCAAGTAGAACTGGCCAGCACTATGAGGAGGGAAGTTAGTGGGCAGACACCCCAGCTTTCCTATCTTGTACACATATGGGACATAGCCCACAGTGCACTTTCTGAAAAAGACCCAGTGCCCTGCTCACTTGCTACTTGCTGGGGCCTTCTAGGTAGCCTCTCTGATGACCTCCTCCTGCCAGTCCTACCTGGGGAGGGAGGGAAGGAAGAATGCAAACCAAGACACATGCACATCAGGTCCAACCAAGGAGAGGCTGCCCGGTTCCCTACTGTCCACAGTGGCTGAGCCAGACATGTCCATGGTAATGGTGTGCTTAAGCTCACAAGTGAAAACCATCTAATAGCAATATTCAGAGGAGGGGTTGAACATGAAAGCAGAAGGCAACCTGGAAGGAGGAGAGCCCCAACATCCTGTGCCTCAGCTTCTCCTGATGTCCTCACAGCAGTAGGGATCAGGTCAAACTTTCCCAGGGGAAGATCACCCTATGGGAACTTTGGGGACTGGCACAGCCCTCTCTCCTGGCAGGCAGAGCTCGTGTGAGGCCTGCCCAGGGCTTTCCAAGCATGCTCCTGCCCACCTCCAGACACTCCAGGGTCTGCTGCATGGCTAGGGGAGAAATAGGCTTACAAGCTTCCTCCAGGAAGTCTCCCTAGACTCACCAAGGCATGAAAGAACCTGCATCCCTGATTCCAAATAGTGTCCTGCAATGAACGTCAATGGCATATAGCCTGGTGGCTCTGGGGCCCTTGGGACCTGTAATTACCATACCCCAAGGTCTGATACCTTCTTATGTGAAATGCCAACCAAAGAGACAGGAAGGTGCAAAGTCATTCTAGCTGGCACTAAAACTGGAGAAGCAACGCAGGCAGGATGCACATCTGGGTAGGACAGGGTCCCAAAAGAATAGGAAACTGGACAACACCAAGTTCCCTGCCAAGCCTCGCTCCCCTAGAGGGCACAGAGCATGCCTTGAAGAGCACACTCAGGAGTCCAGGAAGTGCAAGCCAAAGCCACACATTCTCGGGGTGGGGCCGGCCAGTTTACTTTCCAGATTCGGAGACTCAACCAACTTCTGGGAGGCTACGAAAATGAGACGCATTCCTCCCCTGGAGCTGAGATTCACATAAGAACTGATTATTTTGCAGTGAAAATGAAAGTTTAGAAAGAGCATAATCAATCAGCCTACTTGTAAGGATCAGATCTTCCCATAAGGCCCTTCTAGAAGCCCTCTGGCAAGACTCGGCTTGATTTCTACATGGTGCACAAGTGAGAAAGTACGCGTCTTGTTTCGCCGGAGTCCCTGACGCGGGCTGTGAGCAATCGCTTGTTTCAGGTGCTTCTCGAGGGAAAACTCTGCTCTCACCCGGGAACCCCAACCCCAACCCTGCCGGTTCACAAACACAAGGAAGATGACACGGCAAACCCTGGCCCACTCATCAGAGCGCATGCCAAAATAAGGAACTCCTAAACATAAGCAAAGATACTCAGACCCGAGGCAGCACTGCACCGCGCTGCCTGGATGTGCGAGGTGGCCACAGTGGCCCTTCCTGTTCATTGCCCCGCCTTTATTAGCCACTCCGTCTGGGCCAGCGAGGATAGCGTGGGCCTCCAGTACTCACTCAGGCTCAGGCTCATGCTCATGCTCAGGCTTAGGCTCGGGCTCCGGAAAGTACGGACATGCGTGCAGCTGGAGGGCCGAGGACTGAGGATTGAAAGGCTCTACCTTTCATTTCTATTCTCCGCAGGCGTCTAGAGCACACTGGTCCAAGCGACGTCTTAGAAGATGAGAGAGAGTGGACAGAGCACCACCATGCTGGGTCTGGCGGGCCGGTCGTTCCTTTCTGGAGGCTGAAGCAGGCCACACACTCCACCACAGAAGGAACCCCCACCTGTGCCGCCCGGCCCCTCTCTTCCTGTCACCAGAGCTTGCTACTGCTTGCTCACGTTCAAAGCCCCACACTACACCTGAGAGTCCTCTGGGGCTCACCCACGCCCTATGTCATGTTCCCCGGAGGAAACTAGGACTCTGTGTTCTGGGATCCCTCTGTGTCTTCTCCTCAAACACCTACCCTTCCAACTGCCCAGCACTAACATCAGCGAGGAGGTCGCCAAAGTCCAGGCCTCAGGAAACAGCTTGCCTGAAAGGAAGATGCGCCCCGTTGGGTAGTTGATTTGGGCTGTTGTTTATTCGTTATTTTGTTTTGTTTCTTGATCCTGTGGATTGAACCCCAGACCTCCAGAATGCCCAGCAAGCTCCAACTAAGTTGCATCTCCAGCCCGATCTGCCTTGAGGCAGGGGCTGGCTAAGGCTCCCAAGCTGGCCTCCAACTTATGTTCTTCCTGCCGTGAGCTCCCAAGTCCCTGGAATCACAGATGTCTGCCACCACTCAGGACCTGTCACAGATTCTGTTCAGCTGTGCCTGGAAGATTTTTAGCATCTGCCTTGGAGCAGGATCGAAGCTTGCATCTGCCCTAGCACCTCTGCCTGCGGAGCTTATCCACACCGGGAGGTTATGCCAGGAGACGTGGCCCTACGTGCAGCCCCACAGGGGCTTTGGTACGTTAAATAAAGGAAGCAAAAACCTTAAAACGGATTTGATTGTTCACTCTCTGCCTTTTGAAAGTGCTTCGAGGGCTGAGCTCAGATTAGCAAGAAGAGACGTTACCAGGGTACTAACTACAGCCTTGAGGTGTGCATGTGGCTGGTCAGTTAATTACTACAATAATTACTTTCTAAGTTTCAACCTTCAGCTTGCTGGCTCAAAGATAAACAAGACAGCTATTTAAATGAAATAAACAAGGCATTTTCTGAGGTCATGATTTAGATGACACAATTCCATAGGTGCTAAAGCTTCATAAACTTCTCTTTCACAGAATTGTAACTGTTTCCTACACACAGTCCTACTCTGCTCAGTGAGAGGACTTGAAATTGGCATTATTCTAAAGGCATGAGCTCTATTTCAAGCAATGCTAGGCTATAAGATTGCAGTAGTACTTAAATACTAACCCTAAAAGTT
>PVKN010007304.1:0-26866 GCA_004027915.1 Capromys pilorides
TATATATGTATGTATACACAAGAGAGTTAGGATAGATATACAGCTACTTTCTCTTAGTTCATTGAGAATAAAAGTTTGTACTAATATTGTTTAGACAAGATATCATGTTTGCATCTTGTCCTCTGAATACTACGAAGAAAACAACATGCATTGTATTAATTATTATAACCATCCACCGTCCTACTAACTTGTTTTGAAACTGCTTTATTGCTATTTTACCTTTTTTGCTCATTAAAATGAATAAAAAAATTTTTAAAAAGAGTTATATGTTTAATTTAAAACATTACTATGATGTGTAAACTTAAGACACAAGAATTTTCTCATTGTTTAAAGCACCCTGAAGCCGGGCATGGTGGCACACACCTGTAATCCCAGCACTTGGGAGGCTGAGGCAGGAGGATCAGTGCAAGTTCGAGACCAGCCTGGGCTACAAAAGTGAGCTCAAGACCAGCCTGAACTGCATAGCGAGACCCTATCTCAAAAAGACCAAAAAAAAAAAAAAACCCTAAAAAACAAGAAAGTGGAGGTAACTCTATTTCTAGAAAGCCTTGAATCAGTTTCAGTTTAATGTGTTTGTAATTATAAAAGCAAATAAGCTGAACAAGGCAGCACATACCTGAAATCCCAGTAAGTGACGACACATGCCTGCAATCCCAGCACTCCGGGAGGCTGTGGTAGGCGGACTGCAAGTTAATGCCTGGCCTGGGCTATTTAGTGACTTAGTAAGAGCTTGTCTTAATTTTTTTAAAAAAGAGCTAGAGACATAACTCAGTAGGAAGCCCAGAGTCAAAGACCAGTACCATCAAAAATAAAGTCTTAAAAGACAAACATCTGAGACTTGCCAGTGCATCTTGACATTACATCTAGAGACACAACCGTAGGAGATCAATTTTAGCTAATGGTATCCCTCAACATACATAGCAAGTCATATCATAATGTCCCACATAATTCTGTAGAGAAAATAAAATCTTATTCTTCTTTTTATGTCCATCATGTAAGAATCAGCACAGAGAATATGACTATACTCATCTAACTCCCGAATTACTACTGGAACTCAAAAAATTCATTTACTCTCATTTGCCTTTGTTTTGTTTTGGTTTTTTTTTGTTGTTGTTGTTTTGTTTTGTTTTGCTTTTGTTTTTTGTTTTTTGGGGTTTTTTTTTTTTTTTTTTTTTTTTTTTTTTTTTTTTTTTTTGCCTTGATTTTGTATCTGACAACAAAACCAGGGCCTCACACATGCTAGGCAAGTACTCAACCACTGATCTATACTCCCAGGCCCCTCATTTACTTTCTTGAAAGCACTTTGATTAATACTTTCTTTACTATTTTTTCTTCTCTTTAAAAAAATAAAAAAATTACAAGAAAAGAGTAATGCTTTTTAATACCAGTAGAGCAGGATACAGGTAGAAAACAGGCATGTGCTCAAAAACCCTAGAAATAAATTTCTGAATCAACAAATATTCATCGAGCATCTCTACTGTGTTTTCAACAACATAAAACAGCAAGCTGTAAGAGCCAGTAACAATAGTCAAAAAGGACTGAGTATCCCCAGCTCAAGCTCCCAACCTCTGACTGCATTATTTATCAATTAAATTTTTCATTTTGCAGAAGAATTTGAGCTTGCCCATATTTGTAGTTGTTCAAATTTTCCTGGGTTTACTTTTCTTATTTGTGTGTATGTCAGTGTAGTTAGCTCTATGTAATTTTATTACATGGATTTGTGTGTCTAGCCCTATGATTGAGATGCAGAGCAATTCCCAAACCGCAAAGATTCTTTCTGGGGCCTGTTGTACCACCGCGCCTGCCTCTTTCCTACCTCCTCGCCAAACCCTGGAAACCAATCATTTGCTTTAACCTCTATAATGTTGCTACATCAAAAATGTTACAGAAATGGATTCATATACAGTTTAACCTGTGGGTTGTTGCTCATTTTTTCTTGATAGTAACACAATGCCACAGATGTAGTAAGTTGTAAAATGAGTTTGTTTTGGCTCATGGTCCCAGTCTAAGGTCAAGGGGCCAAATCTGGTGGCTGCTACCTCACTTGCAGAGTCCTAAGTCTTCAAAGAGCATTGCATGTGGAGAAACAGAAAAGATGTGTGTGTGTGTGTGTGTGTGTGTGTGTGTGTGTGTGTTTTCTGGTTCCTGTCTTCTTATAAAGCTACCAGAATTCTATGTCCTTATCCAACCCTAATCACCTCGGGAAGGCCCACCTCTGAAAACCCTAGTCCAACTGAATGTCCACGTTTTCCATATTCAGTTTTCAACTTCTTTCTTTTCTTTCTTTTTTTTTTTTGTCTTTTTGAGACAGGGTCTTGCTGTGCAGTTCAGGCTGGCCTTGAGCTCACTTTTGTAGCCCAGGCTAGTCTCAAACTCACACTGATCCTCCTGCCTCAGCCTCTCAAGTGCTGGAATTACAGGCGTGTGCCACCATACTCAGCCCCAACTTCTTAATGTTTCAAGAGGTAGATTCAATTCCCAGTGGGTTCCAGTGGGGACAGAACGTATTCAAACAATGCTAATTGTGCCGCGGCATCTCCTTTGCACCTGGCTGATGTTCCATCTGTTAGTTCCAACAGTCAGTGAAAATAGGATATTGCTATCCACCTCCTATATGTGTGCATTTTTTTCTTTCTTCAGCTCTCTCATTCTTTGCTCTCATATTTTGAGGTTCTGCTGTTTGCTATACTGACATTTTGGATTGTATCTGCCTTTATTATTGTGCCATATTCTTTATCCCTGGTAATATAATTTTTCCTATTTTGAAGACTATTTAGTCTGACTTTGGTAAAGCTATACCTTCTTTTCTTTTCCTTCCTTCTCTCTTAATATGTGCATAACTTATCCTGTCTAACAGGATTTACCTACCTGCATGCCAACATTAAAAGAATATCTGACTAGCCGGGCTGTGGTAGTGCACACCTGTAGTCCCAGCACTTGGGAGGCTGAGGCAGGAGGATTGGTGTGAGTAGCCTGGGCTACAAAAGTGAGGTCAAGGCCAGCCTACACTACATAGCGAGACCCTGTCTCAAAAAGACAAAAATAAATAAAATAAAAGAATATCTACCTAAGAGTTACTGCAAAGAATGAAAAAATAAAAAGGGTAGATCTGAATAAAATTTATTGACATATCCAAGTAAACATTTATTAACCATCAGGACACTTAATTCTTGGATTTAAAAACATGATATTCACTCATTAGATACAAATCACAGGAATAGAGAGAGATTTAGTTAATAAAGTATGAAATCATTACAGCCTTATTCAAGAAAAAAACAGCAATTATGGGTAATTTAGACTGTTGAAATACCGGCAGGTGTTTAAAAAATAATAATAATTAAGGGAGGGCTGGGATACCCTTGCCTGGCATGCTCAAGGCTCGGATTCCACCCCCAACACTAGGGGTGGGGATTAAAGGAACAGCTAAAGGAGCAACTATTTAACCTTTAAAACTCTTTATCAGTTTTAGGAGAAGTAGAAGAAAAAGAGAGGGAAAAGACACAAGGTTTTAAAAAACGAAACGCTGAGTAGTTATGTGGAAGACCCAGAGGACCTGGGCTTATGGAGCTGTTTTCCCGAGCTGCAGGCACGTCGCACATAGCCTGCTGTGCGCAGAAGGCCTTCGAAAGAGAGGACAGCCTTGCTTTCTCACAAAAATTGATAATTAACTAGCTCTGTGAGAGTATATTGATGTGGGGAGGAGGTTAAAAATCAATCCCGAGAAAAACTGTTTCCTGCTCTTTCTCTTCCTCCACCCACCCTAAACCCTGGACCTTAAAACCCCCTGAGGCCTCCCTGTCGCATGAGGCGTGTGGGGGTGGGGCGAGGCTGGGAACACGTGTAGGAAAAGTATCCAGAAAATACATCGCTATTTTTACATAAACTTTCCAAAACAATAAACAACTTATGTTTAATTCATCTTTAAATCCTTAGTGCTTAGTAAAATACTGACGATACAGAGTTTGTAGATATAAGAAACAAGGGGAGAGGATTCCAATTGCAGGGTGTCTCCCTAGCTCATGGGAGGCCCCTAGCTCAATTCCCAGCACCTTGTAGGAAAAGAAAAAGAAAGAAAGACAAAGAAAAAAAGAAGAAATCAGAGTGGGAAAGCGCAAGGCATGAAGGGAAGAAAGCCGGCGAACACTTATGTAGGTAATGCTGGCTGTGCGCCGCAGTCTAAGGAAGCGGCACTGCCAGGGGAGACTTTCAGATAGAGGGATCCACATGTGATGGAGCCGAGGGGAAGCTGCACCGAGTTCAAGCACTGAAGACGTTTCCTGGGCAAGACAAGGACTGAGAGTCCTGTAGCACCATCTCCACGGGCAGCAGCCTTAACAAGCGCCTCCTGAAGGTCACCAGATTCCTGAGGTGCAAGTAATTTCTCCAGGAGTTGGGCGAAATCCACCAGTTGTGTTACTGATGGCTGATCCAAAAGATGCCATATTGAAAACTGCTGCTAGATTTAATGTGCTCAAAATAGTCCATAAAGAGACACACTTTTTAAAAAATGTATATTTATTTACTTATTTATTTGGTTTTTTTGAGACAGGGTCAGTGATGGGGGAAGATAGCTCTGTGGCACAAGTGCCTGCCTGGCAAGTGCAAGGTTGTGAGTTTAAAACCAGGTCTCGCCAAAAGAGAGAGAGAGAGAGAGAGAGAGAGAGAGAGAGAGAGAGAGAGAGAGAGAGAGAGAGACAGGGTCTCATTCTATAGTTCAGGCTGGCCTGGAACCCACGGCAGAAATCCTCCTGCCTCAGCCTTCTGAACGTCACTTCCACATTTGAACTTGTGTCTGCCTCTTTCAAGCCAAGCCACTAAGGAGCGGGGTCAAGTGTAAAATGCAGGTTTTCTGGCATAGTGCACTATTTCAGCTTTTCACAGTTTCCTCGGGTTTTTTCAGTTCAGTCTTGTGACATATCACATGTTCAGGTCTCCTGTGGAGCCATCTTAACCACCCACTCTGGGCTCCAGGATATAACCAAGAAGCACTGTACCTGCCTTTCCACCATGCAGGCCTCAGGGATGCCAACACAAAGGAACACCCAGGACAGACAAATCCACCACCAGTGAGGATGACAAGGAAACACACTAGGAGAAAGTCATTGTTCTCAGGTGGGAAGACAATGAGAATAGAGGGAAAAGCTCTTCTAGGATTGTATTATGGTTTAGATGCAACATGTCCCTCAAAGGCTCATGGAGAGAGGTCTTGATCCCTGATTTGGAAATGTTCAGGGTGGGACCCAGGGAGGTTACTGGATTCTGAGGGCTCTAACTCTACCAGAACACTTATCTATTGGCGAGTTCATAACTGAGTGGGAAATCAGGAGCTGGGCTCAGTTGGGCCCCTAATTTCTATTGCATGAGTTGGGAAGCTCTTCCTGGCCATACTTTTCCGCCATGTTTTCTGCCTTGGAATCAACCATGGACTGCAAGCACCAAAACGGTGAGCCAAAATAAACCTTTTCTCTTGGACATTGTGTCTGCCAGGTGTTTCATCACAGCAATGAACACCAATATCCCAGCAATGACTACAGCCTAGGAAATCTAATAGTTTTTCTTCTAGAAATGGCTTGTCCCATGTGTTTCCCTTGTAACTGTGTGGATCGCAGGCATCTAGTCCTTGGTTTTGAATTTCAATCTAGTCATATTTTTTGCCTTATCATGGTGTCTCTTGTATGTGCTTTCAAAGGACCATCAAAAGTTTGTCTTGGAGCTGGGGAAATAGCTCCATGGCACAAGTGCCTGCCTGACAAGTGCAAGGTCTTGAGTTCAAACCCTAGTCCCGCAAAAAAAAAAAAAAAAAAAAAAAGAAGTTTGTCTTGATTATACAAGGAAGGTGCCAGTGCCTGCAGGAGCAGGATTCTTTTTTTTTTTTTGCAGGACTGGGGATTGACTCAGGCCCTTGTACTTGCCAGGCAAGCGCTTATTCCACTGAGCTATTTCCCCAGCCCCAGGAGCAGGATTCTATGAGGGAGGATAAGGGGTGGCATTCAAGTGGAGGTTTTTTTTTTTTATGTATTTAGTACAGGGTCTACAGGGTCTCACTACAAAGATCAGACTCACAGTGATCCTCCTGTTTTCAGCCTTCCAAGTGCTGGGATTACAGGCACACACCACAAACCCAGTCTTCAAGAGGAGTTTTAGGGCCAGCGAGATGGCTCAGCGGTCTAAAGTGCCTGCTTCAGCAAGCTTAGGCAACTGCAGGGACCGAGGTTCGATTCCCGGCACCACATGCTGCACCAGCCCCCCACCCCCCCAGCTCAGGCTGAGCCGGCCATAACATAGATAAATAAATAAAGTTAAAAATAAATAAATAAACAATTAAAAAAAAAAAGAATTTTGACACTTGGAGGAGCAGAGGCTTTGCGGAAAAGGCAGCCTGGACATTTAACCCCTGAGTGGTGGGGACTCCAAGGGCTGTGTAAAGGGGTCTGACTTCACTCCCTAGGCGAAGGGGTATAAATCTGAGGCTCGCATTCTTCAATAGGCTATTTGTTTTGTTTGTTTTTTGGCATGACCAGGGTTCGAACTCACAACCTTGCACTTGCCAGGCAGGCACTTTTGCCATGGAGCTATCTCCCCAGTCCCCTCAATAGGCAATTTGTATTGTTGAAAACTAAAAGGTTAGCTATCACTGCTCAAGGCAATGAAAGAAAATCTGTTTCTAAAATTATAAATTTGTTTTTAAAAATAAAAATAAAATTATAAATTTATGGAATGCATACTACAATAAAAATAACTGGTGATAAAGCATACATGCTGGAGAGACAGCATGGCTCAATGAAGGAGGAGCCTGGTTCAGAGAAATTCAACTAAAACACAGGTAACTGGAAGAAAGAGGAGGGACATACACGTGTGAGAATATGAAGAAGCCAGCAAGGGGGAGCAGAGGAGACTCAGTCTGCATGAAGCGGTTGCCAAAGGCTGCACTGGACCACACCTGGAGTCCCAGCTGCTCAAAAGGCTGAGGCAGGAGAATCGTGAGCAAAGTCATCCTGGGCAACTTAGTGAGACCCTGTCTCAAAATAAAAAAATGAAAGGGCTGGGGAAGTAGCTCAGTAGTAACGTGCCCCTGGGTTCAGTCACTATACTGAGAAAACGAAAGAGAGTGGCAGAGAAGAAAAGCAGAAAGAAAAGAAAAGGCTGGTGTCTCATCAAACCTGAGCTGGGCTACAAGTGGAGATAAGTATAAGCTGAAGACACTGGGTGAGCTGTGGGAGCTCGACCAAGAAGGACTAGCCCCTCCTCAGAGCTCGCTGGTGACTTTGTCAAGTCATGATCAACAATCTGGATCCTTCTGCCCTCGTCATGCTCTTCCACACAGAAGCCCGTGTGTTGTCTTTCTGCCAAATCACAACCCTGTGAACTGAGCTTTACTGGTGATATACGACCCCCTCTTTCTCTCTTCTGCCCACTGACTGGAAAAAATCACCAAGAATGTTCCTAGCACTCTTTTCTTCTTAGACAGTCTTCCAATAAACTGATCAATAGTTGGGTCTCCAGATCACCCAGTCCTTTATCTCTATTGTCTACTTTCATCCCAAACTCAGCATATTCCAACAGAATGGACCACTGTCTCCTCCCTGACAACTGCCTCCCTCCATTGATGCTCATAATAAAATCTGCTTTGCAGTCTTCCAAACTGGAACCTTAAGACCTCCTTCATAAGAAGAAAGCATATGTTTAGGAGGGAGGGAGATTCTGGGTAGAAAAAATGACCCAACCAACTGTCCATCATACAACTTTGGCCAGGTGAATCAACCTTTCTATTTCTTCACTGGTAAAACAGGAGCAATGACACCTACCTCAGTGGAAAGTCACGAGATAGGAATGAGATCCCAGGGGCAAATGGCCAGCACCAGGCCAGCACTCGACAACATTGGTTTCCCTCTCCTGCATCCTTTCCTGTGGCTCCTACTCACTGTCCAAGCCTTATAATCCCTTTCTGTTGAATTCTGCATTTCTGTCTTTTCTCTAGCTCCACCATGGTTCTCACGTAT
The DNA here is from genome assembly GCA_004027915.1 of Capromys pilorides. Taxonomy (NCBI): domain Eukaryota; kingdom Metazoa; phylum Chordata; class Mammalia; order Rodentia; family Capromyidae; genus Capromys; species Capromys pilorides. The sequence goes on from PVKN010007304.1 coordinate 8,001, forward strand.
GTTTTCTTCCACCCCAGTGCCCCAAGAGCCTCTGTGCCTGTCTCGCTTCCTTCGTCTCTTACTCTACAGTCCGTGCTTCAGCTGCCCCATTCATATTTCTAGCTGTGGCCTGCAGACTCTGAGAAGTGCTCGGTGTGCCCAGATTCGGCACTTAGATGAATATCTCTAGACATGAAGGTACAGGTACATGGGTCCTTGCCCGGGTTGTCTTACACTACATGAGAAAGAGATCCCCTTGGCTGCCTTCCATCCATCTCCCCATCCAGCTAAGCATAAGGATCGGCAAACTGAGACTGCAGCAAATGCCATCAATGAGTGTGATTAACAAACCCACTACCAGACACTGCTCAATTTGTAGTAATGTATTTGCTAGAAGCCTCAGATCCCACCAATTCTTAGGATCCCAGTAAACAGCAATAGCATCAGCAAAGGAAAAGGCTGGTTTACTCTAGAGGATCATCTCCACCCAGGTTAACACATAATAGCAAGTATGGTCCTGTTCACAGTAACTGTAATGATAGAACATTGAGAAATTAACATGACGAAGAACATGTGTAAAAGCTAAAAATTCGATGAGTAGTTACCAGGAGCTGGGGCAATGGTGGGAAATGTACAGAGTTTCAGTTTTTCAAAATTAAAAGCATTCTGGAGATTGGCTATTTAACAGTGTAAATATACTGAAATACAGAACTGTACACTTAGAAATTATCAAGATGATACATTTCATGTTGTATGATCTTTTTTGCATTTTAGGGAAGGGTCTACAGGGTGCTCAGGGCCTCACTACTAGATTGGACTCATAGTGATCTGCCTGTTTACAGCCTCCCAAGAGCTTGGATTACAGTCCAGTCTCAAATGCTATCTCAGCAGGCCCCAAGGGCAGGCCTGGGGATCGATATATGGTTTTTTAACCACAGTGAAAATGTTAAGTTTATTATTTATAAAACTTTGGGATCAAAATCCTGAAAAGAGCCAAAAGTACATGCTTTGCTGGGACATAAGTGAAACAGAAAGGAAACCCACCTCAAACTTAAGAGGCTTTTCCTTGCCTTGGCTCCCGTCACAGCCTCTGTTTGCCTCATTCCAAGATGAGCTCTACGTTTAGGCTTCCTCTCTAGCATGCTGGGGTGGAGTTCAGTGGCAAAAAACTTGACTAGCTTTGGTGAGGTCCTAGACTCAATTACTAACACTAGCAAAAAAAATTCTGGCTGGCTGTCTCCCTAAGGAAAGTAGATGTTTCTTTAAAGCAGGAATGACTTCTTTATTCTATTATTATCCATGCAACAGAGTAGGCATTCCACTTGTATTTGCTGAATGTGTACAAATGAAGAGCTAGACATGATTTAGTCAAAGTGCTTTTCACCTACCAACTCCAGCAGTATGACTCAGTGAGTAAAGTTGCGTTCACCCCCACCGTACAGAGGAGGAACCTGAGGCACAGAGTTAAGGAAATCATCCAAGGCCACACAGGAACTATGCGGTACTGAGATCCAAATCAGGATGGTCCAGCTCCAGAGTCCATACTTTGAACTGCTTGCCAAGTTGCCATTCAGTAGATGAGAAATTGAAACACAGGTCACCTGAAAGTCCGAAGTCAAACTGCTAGCAAGCCATGAGGTCTGACCATTCCTGTCTACTTTCAGGAAATAACTAGCACTGAGCTAGAAAAAGCCAGAGGGCTCCAGTGTGAATGATGTATTCACCAACTTCCAAGAAGAGGTGGAAAGTCATGCTCTAAAGGCCTCTGGCATTGTGTGTATGTGTGTGTGTGTGTGTGTGTGTGTGTGTGTTTCTTCCCACTACAGAATCTAACCCCTCTAGGATAGGAATTGTGTGGTTGATTCTGTATCTCCAAAGCCCAACACAAAACAGGAAGAAAAAAACCAATCGTAAGCCCAACTACCATTTATGCAAGTCATAGTTCAATGTCACAGTCAGTACAACTGAAGTCTATGAATTTCTAATTAATCATAAAATTTAATTTCATATCTTGAAAACTCAAACCATTTGAACTTTAGTGTGTTTATTACCCTCATGGGCAAAGGTGATACTACAGTGAGAAAACCGAGTAATAATCATCCAATGTGTAAGCCCTCTGTACTCAGCATAAACATCCAATCAAATAACAATGATCACTGTGAATGCTGACATGGAAACAACCCTTGTGGAGATCCAGCAGGTGCCTGGAACCATCAGCCAAAACTTTAAAAGTACAGATAAAAGGTATGAGTTTGGCCTGGATGTGCACCCTGTTAACCTTGCCTTGTGGAGGATGGTGATGAGGCCTAGACAGGCAGGAGCCCTGAATTTCCTGAAATCTCATGCAGACTGCTATGAGCTTGCAGTTGGGTGTGTTTCTGGAGAGATAACTCACAGAATTCATTGCCAACTCTGAGTTACTTGAAGCAGAAAATAAAGTGAGAACTACCACTATAGCATACTTTCTCACTTACTGAAGAAGAAAGGTTTCCTCCTGGAAGTCAAATGAGAGAGAACTGTAAGGACTCCTTGGTATACAATGAAGGCACACCTCCAAGATCTTTGTGGATGGAGGTGAAAACCTGCCACATTAGTAGATGTGCAAGTCTCTGGCAAGATTTTGGTTCTACAAAGTTAGTTGCCTCTACTGGGCCAGCCAAATAGCTCAGTGGACTAAAGTGCCTGCAAGCAGGCACAGGGACCAGGGGTTCAATCCCCAGGGCCTGCCTTGGCAGCCCCACTGCCAGGGATTACTGAGACAGCCTTTGAGACTGGGCGTGGTGGTGGGGGCACCTATAATCCTAGCTCTTGGGAGGCTGTAAACAGGCGGATCACTATGAGTCTGATCTAGTAGTGAAACCCTGAACGCTTTGTAGACCCTTCCCTAAAATACAAAAAAAAAAAAAAAAAAAAAAAAAAAATTGGACATAATCAACTCTGCAGTACATTTTTTAATAAAAGTAGAGTTTGAATTGGATGAAGAACAAAGAACAAGTCAGCCCGTGTGCCCATGTAACTATGTTTAAGACTCTTCTATTACCTTTTACTCAATATACTAAATGTACTGAACAATAAATAGATAGATAGATAGATAGATAGACAGACAGACAGACAGACAGACAGACAGACAGACAGACAGATAGATAGATAGATAGATAGATAGATAGATAGATAGATAGATAGATAAATGGCAGGCCAAGGAGATAGCTCAGTAGTCTAAGAGCCTGTCTAGGCAACCATAAGGTCCAGAGTTCAATCCCCAGTACCACATTCCAAGCCGGTCCCACCTTGAGCATCAAGAACCCAGAACTTCTGATTCTAAAATCAAAATATTTCAGGAGCCAGGGAGATAGCTCAACAGACTAAGCTCCTGCTTAGGCAAGCTCAGGGACTGAGGTTAGATCCCAAGCACTACATGCTGTGCCAAACTCCTAACCCCTGGGTTCCCAGAGCAGGCCACCAAGCAGGGGCATGGTGGTGCATGCCTGTAATCCCAGTGCTGTGGAAGCTGAGACTGGAGGATCAATACAAGTCCAACCTGCATAGTGAGAACCTGTACCAAACACATAATTTTTAAAAAATAAAATAAAATTGAAGCACCACCAACTTCATTAAACTATTTCTTCAACACTGGAGGGAAAACTCTGTGGTGGAGCACTAGATATCCTAGTGTGCCTGAGACCCTGAGTTCAATCTTTAACACCTCAGAAAAAGGATTATTTTTTGAACTGAAATACACACAAAAATTTTCCAATTCTTCACCCCTACCTCCCTCATTTAAGTAATAATCAGAAGCAAAATCTTTGGCAGAGCACTTTCCTAGGCTGTGAGACCGTGGGTTTGGTCCTCAAAAGGAAAAGCATCACAAAAGGAAAAGAATTCTGAACATCCTAGAACACAAATAGATGATTATAAATATAATCAGTATTTTCTCTTAACAATGACCCTCCACAAGGGAGCTGACAGCCTATCAAAATGAACTAAGCCTCTACAAATCTGCCACTGTGTAATTCACTCATCTAAGCAGCTAGTACACATTGATAATGTAAAAAGGCTCCACAGCTCGTAGGGAAGAGATTCATAAGAATCACAGCAGGAGGAAAAGGAAAAAACCAGAATGCTTCCCAGTAACTTTTCTTGACTGAATTTTTCTAGTAATTACATTTAAATTTGGCCACCAGTCATATAAATACAAAAAGGCAAACAACGTCCCTGCATTTTCTTGAGAAAAATCCAAATTCTGTGTAACCAAAGGCCAGGAGAGAGACTATGACAGGCTAGGTGTTAGGGGCTCATGTTTGCCTTCTTGTTATCGCCAGTCACAATTTGCTGGGAGGGTAAGAAAACACTGCTCATTATCTGGATTCATGGCAATCTCTAACTTTCAGAAACCTGAAGGTTTGACTGTGTCCACGTTGGCAGAGTCAAATAAATGGCTTTGTAAATGGAGCAGACAGTGCTGATTGATTGCATTTCATAATACAACAGGAGGGTTTTTTTAAAAGATTTTCTTTCCCTAAATAGAATTTTAGGTCTACGTATACCTCTTTTCCAGGAAAACCAGGTGCAGCTTATAAACTGAACACAAAGTCTAGGAAACATAGATTGTTTTATTTTGTAAGTGTGGAATATTTTGTTGATGTTATCATCCAGAGTTAGCTACACACCAACTTTAAGAATACCCTTTTTGAAGTATTAGAGGAACAACGAAATACAGAATGATTTAGTCTGTCCCCACAGCCTAGTACACAAACGATGAACTTAGATGTGCAGTGTAGCCGGAAAGATCAACTCGACTGTTACAGCTCCTCAGACACAACTTTCCCTCAAAGCATCCATAGGATCCCAATAACCTCTTTGGTGTGTAGCATCTATTTGTTTAGAAAACTGCACAATGGGAGAGATGGCTCTCCTCAAAACATAACCATGACTCCTGAACTAAATCATTACTTACATGCAAGGAAATACCCATGGAACACCCAAGTCAAACTATGCTCTCTCCCTGATAGTCTTCATTTTATTAATTAATTAATTATTGAATTAATTTAGTTAGTTTTGTATTTTAGGGAAGGGTCTGCAGGGTGTTCAGGGTCTCCCTACTGGATTGGACTTGTAGTGATCCACCTGTTTACAGCCTCCCAAAAGCTGGGATTACTGCTTGCAGGTGCTTTAATCTGCTGAGATATTTTGCCAGCCCTCTTCATTTTAATATCTTAACTTTTAAGAAATGGAATGGAACCCAGGGCCTCCTACATGCTGAGCACATAGCCTCCCACCAAGCTACACCCTCTGCCTGGATGTCTTTTCCACAGACTGTCCAGTAGAGAATGCATTTCCAATTCTGATGACACTAATGCCAGTTATAATATCTCATGGACCCAGTACTGCTCTACTGGCGCCAGAAGGAAGAACAAGTTGACCAGATGACCCAGATATTTAACTAGAACTTCCCATTTTGGTTTTCAATATTCAACTGATTATACAATAGTTGACATCCTATGGGCTAAAAAATATGTATTAAATTCTAAAAAACCAAATCCTCATGTTTGAAAGTATGACGTCTAAGTGGATTAGAAATGGGCACAGGTCCTACCTTAGGTGCTTTCTCTAGGAACCTAATCTGGTTAGAAACATTTGGTGAGCCGGGCATGTTGGCACACGCCCATAATCCCAGCACTTGGGAGGCTGACGCAGAAGGATCGGTGTGAGTTCAAGACTAGCGTGGGCTACAAAAGTGAACTCAAGGCCAACCTGAACTGCATAGCGAGACCCTGTCTCAAAAAAAAAAAAAAAAAAAAAAAGAAACATTTGGTAAAAAATAATTTACTATCCAGAAAGTCTCCTTGTTTGCAAGATAAGAAAGCCTGTTCTGCCATCCCAGCAGGCAAGCGTTGTTTAAGTTACTAGATAACGAAGTTGCTATTGATTCTAGTGGTTTTACTCTTCCTGATTCCCTGCAGGCTGCGGGGAGTTTGTCAGACCAAGAGTGATTTTTATAAAAAAAAAAAAAAAAAAAGTAGTTGTTTTTGTTGCAAGTGACCTCCTCGTGACAGATGGGATCCTGGTGCTTTCTGGCTGCCCTTTACTCAGAAGCTGGGAGAACAGAAAGCAAATAATCAAGAAACCAACACACTCATAGTAATCTGGATTTCTCCGCCTTGAGCCCGAGCGCTTGGAAATCAAATATACTGGCTCCTCCTGGACTCCCCTTTTAGCCTGTTGTTAACCAATTTAGCATTCCCTTATCACATGCTCATGTGAGCAGAATTAAATGGAATTAGCTGCAAATTATATAAAATTCACTTACCTTTAAAGGAAGCTGTTTGGTCCTGTCCAGTGTGGAGAGTGTATTGCATTAAGACACGAGTTAATGGTACTGCCTGGAGATGAATCAATTTACTTTGGTTTTTATTACCTCCCTTCATTTGCCCTCATGTACCAGCCACTGTGACTGGAAATGCTAAACTCAACTCAGCAGAGCCTACTAGAGACACATTAACATCCCAAGGAGAGTCCCACTGTTTCTAAAGAGCTCAGTCCAAGTAAGCACTATAATAAAATAAGAACAGGCTAATCCTTTCTAAATCCTTAGTCACATAGAGAAAGAGTGGATGTGTAAAAGGGAAAGGAAGTCTATGAAAACATTTGAGAGTTATAAGCTACCAAGAAAATGTTCAAGATTCACAAGTATTTTGCAGGCAGAGATTTAAATAACTTCTCCTGAGCTTTTGCTTTCTTCCCTAATAGGCATTTTTCCAACTTTTCCTCCTCTAAGCTTCCCAGCAATTTTATGATGCAGAGGTTTTGCTTCCAATATCCTCCATTCTGTTTTCTTTATAAGTACCTAGGAGTCCCCCTATACCATGTAATGGTGTGAAAGACAGTTGTTATTCCCAATCTCTTGTGTATAGGTTCTCAGCTAGGGCTATAGCTCAGGGTTAGAGAACCCTCCTAGCTAGCTTAAAGCCTTAGGTTTAATCTCCAGAACCAGAAACCTAGAAGCTGGGGTGGGGGGGAAGCAGATTTCTAAGGTATCCCTCTCTCATGTTGTAATTCAGTAGAGGGTTTGGCTTAGATATTTGTATTTTATAAGCATTTCAATGATCTTAATAAATATAGTTCAGTATTCACACTCCAGATACTGTCCTATGGATCCATGTCATTTTGCTGGTTAGTAGTCATCTGCATCTTGGTTGGATTTGCCTAAAGGGGTTGCAATATGATTGGAATAAATATATTCAGACATTTGTCTTTACATAACAATACCCTACTAGGAGGTATCTCCTAGTGAGAAAATACAGTGGAGTTGACACTACAAACAGTGAAACAGGTACAGCTGAAAGAGAGGACCCCTGAGTTGGGGACTGGTTTTTCCACTTGAATCCCATAGATTTCCAATTTTAACATTTTTGTGTAAGACTCAGATTTGGGGGACTCACTGAAGAATCACACTGGCAGGGGGGTATTATCCCTGAAGCTTCACAAAGATGATTAGGGTTACACCAGACCTCATCTCTGCTGTGGGAAAGCAGGAATAGGCCTCAATTGCAGCCCTCCTCTGCTACAGAGACTAGAAAGACTCTTTTCCCTCCCAAGCCTATTAGGACCTTCTCTGAGTTAATAATCCCAGCCTCACCCCTCACCTGAAAATGGAAAAGCCTCCAAAAATACAGTGGGGAGGAGTTCTTAGTAAAGAGCAATTCTTAGACGTTGTGTGATCAGTTCACTTAAAATATTTTTATTCAGTGCTGGTAATTGAACCCAGGACCCTGAGCAAGCTAGGCAAGCACTCTCCCATTGAGCTACCCCAGACCCACTTTTTCAAATCTCTCTTTTTTTTTAATAAATATTTTATTTTATTTATTTATTTATTTTTGTATTATGTCTGGTTCAGCCTGCCCTGGGGCTGGGGCTGGCACAGCATGTGGTGCCGGGGATCGAACTGCGGTCCTTCCAGTTCCTAAGTATTCCCAAGCAGGTGCTTTAGACTGCTGAACCATCTCGCCGGCCCTCAAATCTCTCTTTCAAGCCCACTCTTAATACTGGTTTATTGCTCACACTGGCTGGAAGGAGGTCCTGCAATCCCCTTCTTCTTCCCACCTAGGTGGGGCCTTATTTGGGGATGTGTTTCCCTAAAGCACTGAGTGACAGTACTCCCCCTGTGCTTTGTCCCAGTGTTCCCAATACCCCCTTCCAGGTTCGCCTCTCTGGGAATATACTGACAACACAGGTTTGCTGTAATAACTTTGCAATTCTTTTGGATATGGTAATGACTAATAACAAAAAGCTTGTAGGTACATCAAAAGCAATGTTAAGAAAGAAAGGAAGAGATGGCATTTCACTGAATGTGAACCAAGTGCCAAGAGCACTAGACATTTGGGCTCATCTAATTCTCACCAAAAGAGGAAACTGTTTCTTGACTTAAGTATTGGCTCTAAAGCAAGATAAGGCCCATTAGAATGGATTCTAAAACTGACATTGCCTCAGCTTGGATTTAGGCTTTCCTGCTGTAGACTTTCAGCAAGTAACTTAACATTGCTGTGTCTCAGTTTCCTCCCTTGAAAAATAGGAGCATGAGCACGCAGCTTTAGGAGCTTTTGTGAAGACTGTTATATGGCTAATGCTTGAAACAGTGCCTGGCTCTGTGTTTTGCTATTGTACGATAGATGCACTTTCTGGAGCAATGATATTATTTCAGTCTTGCAAGTGAGCACAATGGAACTTACTGACATTTTATAACCTGTACACGTAACTTGTACTTGGCAAAACTAGATTTGAAATACAGGTACAGGGCCGACGAGATGGTGCAGTGGTTTAAAGCACCTGCTTAGGAAAGCTCAGGCAACTGCAGGGACTGCAGTTCAATCCCCGGCACCACATGCTGCACCAGCCCCACCACCAGGGCAGGCTGAGCCAGCCACAAAATAAATAAACAAACAAAACAAGCAAACAAAGAGAGAGAGAGAGAGAGAGAGAGAGAGAGAGAAGAATATCAAGCATATACAGCTCCTAAGGGCTTTCTATCCCATATCCAAGCCAGAACATGTTTCTACTCTTGATTTGTCTCACAAAGAGATTGCAAGCAGGCATAGAGTAAAAGCCCTATTTGGCCAATAAATCCTAATGAAATTATTAATCCTTCAAACTAACAAATTGTGTGAAATTTGGCAAGGTTGAAGAAAGTTGAGAGAGACCAGTAGTGTGCGTTAAAGCTTCTTTGAGCCGTACCAGGAATCTGGAGGTATAGAGATATTCCCAAGAGACCAAAAATTTAATCACAAGAAACAGTGGGTTGGGAGATAGGAAAAAAAGGAAATTTCAATGAATATAAAGAGCTGGCTCTCCAGCCGAGCATGGTGGCACATGCCTGTAATCCCAGCACTTGAGAGGTTCAGGCAAGAGGATTGGTGTGAGCTCAAGGCCAGCCTGAACTGCATAGCGAGATCCTGTCTCAAAAAGTCCAAAAAAAAAAAAAAAAAAAAAAAAAGAGCTAGTTCTAATCTTTTTTTTTTTTTTTCTTTTCTTTTTTTGTGGTACCAGGGATTGAACTCAGGATTTTGTGCTTGCCAAGTAAGCACTTATTCCACTGATCTGTCTCCCTGGTCCCCAAAGAGCTGATTCTGAAGGGGGGAGGAGGGAAGGCAGGTATTGAAAGACTTAAATCTGAAGGAGCAAGGGCTGGGATTTCCAGAGACTTTGAATCTGGATGAAAGAGCCAAAACTGGGAGCCAGAGGAGTGGGGCCCAAAACCACTGGGAGCAGCGGCAGGTGACCTGGAATCTTTAGGGTCTCGCCTTTTATTTAGTACTTCTTTTGGCTGCAGGGCGAACTGAAATAACAGAAAGATTAAATCCAAAGAGGAAGGGGCTGATGTCTGACACCCCACCCCCACCCTGAGTCCTGGGGAGCAAGCGCTAACTAGTGCACTGTGGGAGAAGGGTACGCAGAGCCTCCTCTGTTGCAGCTTCCCCTCGGGGCACGGTGAGGTACAGAATCAGACAATCGTCTAAGTTTGATTTTAGTCCCAGTTATCTGTACAAGGGTGGGATTCTAAGTAATGTGGAGAATGACCAGGCATGGTGGCACACATCTGTAATCCCAGTGCTCAGCATGCTGAAGCAAGAGGATCCTGGTGAGTCGAGGCCAGCCTGAACGACCTAGGAAGACCCTGTCTCAAAAATAAAAGAATAAATAAAAACTAAAAAGCAAAGTATATGGAATATGTTTTCAACCCACTACTCGACTGTTTTGCACTAAAAACTGAAGAACCAGTCAAAGAGAGAGGTGTTTTCCCTGGCTGTTCTCAGGCCCAAACACCAGACTCAGGAATTAACCAAAAGTAGCAGAAGAAAGGAATGGTTCTTTCCGTTTAAAACAAAACAAACAATACCCACTACATGCACACAAAGTAAAAGTCAATTCTGTTCGGTGTGGTGGTACAGCAGGCTGAGCAGGAGGATGGCTAGTTAGAAGGCCAGCCTGGGCAACTTAGCAGGGCTGAAATTCAAAATAAATGTCTCCAGATATAGTCCAGTAGCAGAGCACTTGCCTTAGCATGCAAGAAGTTCTAGGCTCAATCCCGAATAACCCCCAGTATGGCAAAAATGAAATGCAGCTTAAAAGCCCATCCCAAACCTGGGGCTTGTGATTTACAACCGTAATCCCAGCACTTGAGAGGCTGGGGTGAGGGCCATAGGTTGCAGGACTGCCTGGCCTACGCAGTGAGTTCGAGTTCAGGCTGCACTACACGGTGAGAAACTGTCTCAAGACAAAACAAAATCCATTTATGAAAAGTGTGTTCTCATTAAGTGCATCACGATGTCTGCTTTAGTTTTTCAACTCAGGATGTAATTTAATTTTTTTGACAGCCAACTTATTTATGATATGTTCCAATCAACTAAAGTTCACATAAAGGCATCTGTGGGGTTAAGTAAGGTTCATTTTTTCCCTTCATAAGGGACACAGTAGTTTAAGAATTCTTATCATGACTTCCAGACTGAGGAAGCGGCCCCATTTCCAAGGCGGGGTAACCCGTGCTGGGGAAGCAAACCGTGGATCCAGGGAAAGGGAGAAGAGGGCAGGCAAGGATCTTCCACATCAGCGAGGACTATCAGGACGTCCTGCTAATAAACGACTTTTTCACTGTCCACACTATAATTGGTTTACAGCCTTCTTTGTTTATTTATCCATAAGAGCGCTGTTAAATGGCTCGGGCAGGCGCTGGCCTAATGGCTCGGTATCGCGGCGGCTGCGGGGGCAGCGGCGGGAGCAGAGCGGAAGCGCATTTCCCGGTGATGGGCTCGCCGCCGTGGGAGGCCGGCCGCGGGCGGCTTAGGCCCAGGGCGGGCGCTCGGCCCCGGTGCTCCGAGACGCGCGTTTCCTGGGCCTGCGCGCCATAATTCCCCGATCAAAAAATCCCGATAGCCTGGTTCTACCTAAGAAGAAGAAGAAAGGGCTGTTTGGCCATTGTTCCTGGGGCCCTTTCTTTAGAGAACGGTAGAAACGCTAACTGCAAGGGTGAGAAGCCCGTCCTTTGAACACCGCCCCCTTCCCGTCCACCCCACAACTTTGCTCAGCCTGGGGTACCCGGTTTTCTTTCCCTAGCGCGCAGTGTGGATTTACTTTTCTGCTAAGAGCTTCTTTCCTTTCTGCAGGGCCGAGCAAAAATTTTAAATGGGAGCAAATGAAGCATCGAAACGGAGACCACTTTACAGAAACGTGCAATTAGAGCAGAAGTGCAAAGCAAATACTCTAGGGGTGGCAGGCGAGGCGGGGAGCGGGGAAGGGCTGGGCGGGCGTGGGGCGAGCTGGGGAGCGGCGTCCAGGGGAGAAGAGGAAAGGGCAGGGAAAGCAAGCGAGCCAGCGGGAGGAGCAGGAAGGTGGCCGATCTTTGTCCGGAGCAGAGCTCGAGGTCCGCTCATAACCGTGTCGCCAAGTCAACCCTCGGCCACTGGGCAGATTATCTCCGAGGGTCAACACGCTTTGGCCGTGCAACCCGCCCTGGCCCTGTCCTGATCGATGTGGTCCCTCGCGGCCAGGGTGATAGCATCGGCTCCTCCGCGGCCGCCACGAACAATGGGCTCATTGACGGGCGCCTAGAGATTAGGTGTGCGGGTCCCACGGCCTTTCGCGACCACAGGTGGCCCTTTTCCCTTAAGAAATCTCCCCCTCCCGCGGGTTTCCCTTGGCCTGCCCTTCGGTGAAGGCCTGGTCAGCAGCGTCAGACTCCTGCGCACCTTTCCCTAGCCTGACACTGTCACACCGCTCCGGCAATCCAGTGAGAGCTATAGTTCAATGAAAATTAAAATGAATAGAGCAATCTGTTCTTCATTTAAAACACAAATATTGGAGATATAGCTCAGTGGTATAACGCCTTCCTAGCAAGCACAAGGGCCTTAGTTAGATTTTCTGTACATGAGAACGTTAAAATCTGGCAAAAGTTTAGATGTCGAGTGTGTGGTTCAGGAGAGGCAGGTTGCAGCGATTTCCCTCTCGCTCGATTGCTTGTGGTTCATGTCCTTTTGCTGAAGGTTTTTGGCATAGACATCCCGTTTTTCCAAAATCCTGGTAATTGGAAGAATGAGATCATTTCGGAGGATCCGGTAGCCATTCTGGGGCTACGAGAAGTAATTCACCCTCGCCAGGAAGTGTGGAAAAAGTGAATGAAAGAAGCCAAGCACAGATGTTATGGTGCAAATGCAGCGTTTTTACTTTATTTTCTAGATGCACGTCCTCCCTAGCCCCACTTGCCTCTTACTTCAGTGGAGTGGAAAAAAAGAAAGTTCTCCCACTGCAGACTCCATCAAGCATTTGGAAGCCTGATGTGAACCCCTGCTGCCTCTCAACCTCCAGAGCAGTCGGCATCTTTCTCCTTCCTAAGACTGGCAGAGTACATATTTATTCCAGGTTGGCCAGATGGGCCCCGCTACTGAAAACCAAAGTTAATATGCCCTTCAATTAAAAAAAAAAAAAAAGAAAGAAAAAGCCACTGTGATTGTTTCTGTGAGGTTAGAGTTTACACTCCAGAAGTCCCAGGAGCACAGCAGGCATAACAATATACAAGGAATGATGGTGCTGCGCTCATTCGTTTCCTGTCATTGCTAATATTTGCCAACTAATTTCATAAGTGAGAGAAACGACTGCTGCTGGGGTCTGCAAACCTTTCTGGCTGTATTTACCAGCGGTTAAAAATATGCAATCTTGATATATGTCAATCGATACATTATATCAATGAAAGTAATAATATGCACATTGTAGAAGACGCAAGAGAAATAGAAACCTTTAAACTGGGATGAAAATGACTCTATAAATGAAGTTCTGATATCCCCCGCCCCCCGCCCCTGCCGCTGCCCAGCCCCGAGAGCACTGCCAGCTGCTTATACAGGTGTGTGCAGCTGAGAGAGAAAATTGAAACAAACGCAGGTGCTCGCGGGTGCCTGCTCCCGTCTTAAGCAGTTTGCCAGGCCAATAATGTCCCCAGCCTGAGCCACGTGGGGCTAGCTGGAGCCTATGGCTTGGCGGCCGGCTGGCCTGTCCCCTCCGGCCACAGGTTCCTTTGAGAAGAGTTGGAGCTGTCAAAGCTGGCAGGGGCGGCCTGGGAGTGGGAGCGCAGCACGACGCCAGGTCCTGACTGCAGCTCCCTACTCCTGGCTCCCGGTCCCCAGTCCCGGGCAGTGACCATGAACGGCGAGGAGCAGTACTATGCAGCGGCGCAGCTTTACAGGGACCCGTGTGCGTTCCAGAGGGGCCCAGTGCCAGAGTTCAGTGCCAGCCCCCCCGCATGTTTGTATATGGGCCGCCAGCAGCCGCCACCGCCGCCGCAGCCCCCGTTTCCCGGTGCCCTGGGAACACTGGAACAGGGGAGTCCCACCGACATCTCCCCATATGAGATGCCCGCCCTCCCCGACGACCCCGCCGTGGCAGTGTCCAACCTACACCACCATCTCCCTGCTCAGCTCGCACTCTCCCAACCGCCTGCGGGACCCTTCACGGATGGAACGGAGCCGGGGCCCCTGGAAGAGCCCAGCCGCGTTCAACTACCATTCCCTTGGATGAAGTCTACCAAAGCTCACGCGTGGAAAGGCCAGTGGGCAGGTAATCCTCCTTTTCCGTCCTCCTCTCCTGCCCTGGGCTCAACTGCTTCTAACTCTAAACAGCCCTCTGGGTTCTCTCCCAGGGATTGCTTTTGTTCTGTGTTGTCCCCATTCCCCATGAACAACACCAGGTCGGACTAAAATAGACTACAGAGCCGACAAGGCCACCCTGCTCCAAAGCACTTTCCTGGCTCCATCTGGGGGCATCTTTCCCACCCCGGGAGCTTAAACCCCTTCCTCCGCTGTGCTCGCAGCCCATCTTAGCCCCAGGAGTCCACTTAGGGCTTTGGGCCTTCTGGATCTTTCTCCAGCAGGGGATCTGGTAGCCCAGGACTGGGTAATGGCCATCGAGGAAGCTAGCAGAGCCAAGGATCCAGGCTCCTTCTGAGCTCCAGGACCCTCGGTTCCTTACTTCACAGAAGGGGCACAGGCCTTCTCAGACATGTGTAATGGGGAGGAGGGATGCAGAAAGGAAGGAAAAGAAAGGAAAACAGCATCCATCCAAAAAAACCTATAAACCTCCTGTGGCCTGGTAGGGGGTAGAGGTGAGCAGAGAGGGACTGGGGCCACAGCAAGGCTGGCTGGACAGCTCACCCTCAGTGCCAGGCAGCTGGGAGACGCATCTGAGATGCTACCTCATTTCTGACCAGCTATTTAAAGGGGTCTCTTCACTTGTCCCAGGAAGTTAAGTTTTCAGAGGGAGAGGTGTCCTACCTGCAAAGCCAGCTCAAGGAAGTAAAAATCCAGGATCTCTGGGCTCTAGTTGCAGGAGGTAATGCCTTTCCAAGGGCAGAAAGTAGAGAGATGCCGAGTAGCCCCAGGGTCCTTTCTCAGCCCAAACTGGCAGTGAGCTCCGAGTTCCGGCGCGGCCTGTGCCCAGCCACTACACAATGTTATCACTTCCGTGCTGCAGTCACTTCTGGTCACACCTGCACTGCAAATAGTTGCCTTTTCTGTGCCTTTAACTGACAGAAATGGGCGAAAGAAGCTCCAGCTAGCATGCCCCAAGAATTTTGGAATTCTAGGCACTCTGTCTCAGGGTCTGTGCAGACAGCCACGCCTGATATTAACCCAGGAACTCCAAGAGGAGACTGAAGGAAGGCTTGTCTCCTCCTAGTTCTCTTTCACATTGGGTAAAACTCCTGCGGCAGGGCTGGGCCTAAACCAGGCTTCTGCAGTTACCTGGTCATGCACACACCAGCAAAAGCACAAAATCAGGGTGATAGAAGGCCCCAGGGCCTGCAGAAGTAAGCTTTCTACGGTGGGGTAATTTCATCTCCTCCCTCAAAGGGAGTCCATCCACCCTTGGGCTGGTGGAGCTTGGGCTCCGGAAGACCCAAAAAGGCAAGACAAAAGTTTAACTCCTAAGAAGACCACAATCTTGCCTAGGGGTGAGGGACACCCTAAGAGGGCTAGCCCTCCCTCTGGGAAGCCCACAGGGCTGGAGAGGCCTTTGTTGGCCTCTTAGCTCTCCAAATTTGCCTGCTAAGAAGGGTACCACCTCACCTCTCTCCTCCTCAAGCCACCTGAAGGGTGCTGCAGAGCTCTGAGCCCAAAGTGCTCTCAGGAAACCTTTCAACCAGCCAGACTTCTATGCTGGGAAACCCATCTGTCTGTGCCCAGTAGGGTTTCACTCCCGAGGATGTGTGAGATGACACTTAGGTTTTCATATGTAGGAGCAAGTGATAAAAAAGACTAAAGACCACACAGACTTCCAAAAACTCCCACCTAGAAGGATGACTTCCGCCATACTGGCTGCCTCATGCACCTAAACCACTCTACCCCCATGCCTTAGAGAAGGGCCCAGAACCAGGGCCCTTGACTTACTCCCACCAAGAGCCTCCACTCTCAATGGCAGGCAGCCAAAGGTAGGAGGCTGGAATCCCTGTAGGATGGATTTAACATTTGTAGATAGCCTTTCACAGTATTACTGAAGGCCACTTCAGTGTCTCTCCAGGCCAGGGACCACCCCTGCGCCCAACAGGGCTACTCATACTAACTAGGGATTGGGCCTCCTCTTAGCCTAGGGGAAAACCCACTCAGGTGCCATAGCAATATTAATCTCTGATGAGTCCAAACTGCATAGTGATATCCTGTTATATATATATATATATATATATATATATATATATATATATATATAGTCACCAGCTCATCCTTCATCACACAGAATCTCTTTGGACTCCTTAAAGGCTTAGCCTCCAGTTCTGGGACAAAGATTTCCTACCTCTGCACTAAGGACAAACCAGTTTAAGCCTCCCTGGAGTCTTTGATAGGGCATGCCCTACCACAGTGCATAATCAGGGTGCAGTCAGTACTCAGAAAAGACAGAGACCTCTTGCCTCTGCAAATGCAAGTTTGCTGCTGCTCCTTTCTCACCTGCCCAGCCTCTCTGTAGCTGCCTAGGAGGCTCATTGTGCCCCATTAACCTCTCCTCCTCAGCTCTCAACCCAAAGCTGGGCTCTGGTCCCCTGACTGGCCTTCTCTCTCTGCTTCTGCCAGGGTTTGGGGCATAGGACACCGGATGCTGGGCTAACAGCATCCTGCCCTGGTTTCCTCTTGCACACAGACAGGTGGCAAACTGAGGTTAAAATGACAACTATAGAGAGTGTACAACATCTAAGATTGAGACTGACTATAATAGAAACAGAAAAAACAACATGGCAGTATATAACAAAATGTGTCAGAACCACACAGGTTCAGGTGGCACCTGTGAGTGGGCTCTGAAGTCAGGTTACTGGGCTGAGATCAGTATCATTTTTAATAAAATTAAAAAATTGGGAAAATAGCATAATACATGAGAAAGATGGTTTTATTCCTGGAAGTGTCTGTCAGTTGTGCATTCCTGTTTGGGCAGGATAGTGATCTGGAATATATTTCTTGCTACAACTCAGCTTGGGAAAGGTTGTTTAAAATTCTGTTAAAGGTATAGTATTGGGGCTGGGGAGATAGCTCAAGGGCACAAGTGCCTCCCCAGCAAGTGCAAGGTCCTAAGTTTGATCCCCAGGTCTGAAAAAAAAAAAAAAGTATATTATTGCCTTCATAGAATGGAGCCAATGTAAATATCCATTATATGCTTGCCCCTCCTCCCGTATGGAACATTGAACCCAAGACTTTATTTTAGTTGATTTGTGAGTCAGGGTCTTGCTAAATTGCTATGTTTTCCGGGCAAGGCTGGAACTTGCTATCCTCCTGCCTCAGCCTCCCAGAATGCTGGTATTATGCTCTTGCATGCAACCGGCTTTTATATGGATTTAATAGGCATCAACCCAAAACCAGTTAAATTAACACATCTAGGAACCAGCCTCTCCTTAGCTGGGCTTCGAAGCGCACACCTGCAATCCCAGCACTTACTGGGCTGAAGCAAGAAGACAGTGAATTCGCGGCCACCATAGGCTACACATCGAGGCCCTGTCTCAAACAAGAAAAATAAAAACAAAAGAAAAAGAACCATGGACGCAGCCAAGCGCTGGCTGGTGACAGCCCGCGCAGCTTTGGCGTCCAAGCGTAGAGACTGGCTGGGCCTGGTGGCCCGGCAGTATGCTGGGAGGGTCGGAGTCCCGGAGCCCCTTCGGCGAGGCTGGGAGGGTCGGGTCGCACCGTGGGGCTGGCCGGTCCCGCGGCCACACTCACCGCTGTGTCGCCTGCAGGCAGCGCCTACGCGGCCGAGCCGGAGGAGAACAAGCGCACGCGGACCGCCTACACGCGCGCGCAGCTGCTGGAGCTGGAGAAGGAGTTCCTGTTCAACAAGTACATCTCGCGGCCGCGCCGCGTGGAGCTGGCGGTGATGCTGAACTTGACCGAGAGGCACATCAAGATCTGGTTCCAAAATCGCCGCATGAAGTGGAAAAAGGAGGAGGACAAGAAGCGCGGCGGCAGCGGCGGGCTCACGACTGGGGATGGCGGAGGCGCGGAGCCCGAGCAGAACTGCGCTGTGACTTCGGGCGAAGAAGAGAGGCTGGCGCTGCCCCTGCCGCCACCCCCCGGGGGTGCCGTGCCCCCCGCCGCTCCCGCTGCCGCCCGGGAGGGCCGCCTGCCTCCTGGCCTTAGCGCGTCGCCTCAGTCCTCCAGCGTTGCGCTCGGGCGCCCGCAGGAGCCTCGGTGAGAGCTGGGGGCCGCTCCCGCGGGACGGCTTGATCCACTCGCAGAGTGGGGAGCGGGCCTGGGACGCTGGGTGTGAGCATAGGACCTGGCAGTTGGGTAGGTTGAGATCTGTGAGGCCCACCCTAGACAGCAGAGGAGAACCCGTTCTTCCGGGTGCAGGTGCCAACTACGGCGCTTTGGAAAAGATGCTGGCAGACCTTCCGGAAGAAGAGACACTGGTTTCTGTCATCCAGGGGTTCTGTTCTGGTGCTACAGTCTGAACCCCTCCTGCCCCCGAGCCCTCCACTAGGGAACTTGGTTAGCTAACTCTTCAAAGGACAATGGGAACTATCCGAATTGGAATACCCCAACACTGCTTAGGGCGGGCGACCGGGACTGAATCCCTGAATCAGTCCAGAAGCTGACCATTTTGGTGGTGGTGGTGGAGGGGAATGATGACTTTTCCTTTATAAACAATTAAAAGAAAGCATTTGAGATTTCGAAGATACAATGAAACTGGTACTTCTGAAAGTCCTCTTCCTCCACTTCTCCACTTTAGCCGAGTGCTTGAGCGCTTCCTTAGCATCCCTCAACCTGGACTCCTTTCCTCAGGAGAAAATACTGTTGAGTCTGGCTGGGCCAGGGGCAGGAGGCAGGGGCAGTGGAAGAGTGTGTGTGTGTGTGTGTGTGTGTGTGTGTGTGTGTGTGTGT
>PVKN010007305.1:0-12951 GCA_004027915.1 Capromys pilorides
AGATATCTAGGAACAGTACAACATCTATTCAATAGACCCAGAGCGCTGGTTGACCATAGAGTACTTGTGATCACTCTTTGCGTAAGTGCAACAAAGCTAAGGCTCTGATGAGGTCATGTGGACTTCTCGTTTTCCAATAGTCAACTGCATGTGCAAGGCAATTTCAAGAACAATAACAAATCATAATTCTAAATGTCAGAAGATGGAAGTAGAGGGCCATGGAGATAGCTCAGCAGACTAAGCAACTGCTTAGACAAGACCAGGGATGGGGGTTCAATCCTCCCACACCACATGCTGCACCAGCCCTGCCCTTGGTGTGCCCAGCCAGCCACAGAGACTGGGCATGGTGGCACACACCTGGAATCCCAGTGCTGGGGAGGCTGAAACAGAAGAATCACTATGAGTCCACACCGCATAGTGAGACCCTGCACCAAATACATTAAATGAATGAATGAATGAATGAATGAAGATGGAAGTAGAGAGCTCCAACAAGTTGAAAGTTATGGCCCTGAATTTTTCTCTCCAGCATCTACTTTACTAGTCTATTACATCTTTAATCTTTTCTGTCCCATCTCTTTCATCTGTCAAATTGGGATATAATTATTCATTGTAGGCTCACATATAAATTAACTATTTAATTGCTAATATTCTTTCCAATAGGACCCTTGCTTATAGTCTTTTTTAAAAAAATTCCAATATATGTTAGTGTCTTTCATGCCTGTGTATTTGATCTATTCTTCCACCTGGAAATTCTCCAAGCACTTACTCCATCTCCCTCTTGAATGCTCAAGTGATGGATGTTGCTAACTACCTGGTTTCTGATCCAACCTGAATATCATTCAGCAAATAAATCCCGGACATTTGTGCTCTTGGTAACTGATGATGTTTTTACTTCAAGGCATAAGCTGGCACTCACAGGGCTTGGGAGGAAGTATATGAATGGACTGACTACATCTCTTGGCCATTCTTTCCAATACACATAAACTCATGACTGCCAGATGTACCTGGATCTTAACAGTAGGAATAGCAATGGATACACACATTAACATGATGCCTTTGTTTTTATTTTCCATTAGCAAGTTAACATGCTTAGTTTGCCACTAGAATTCTTTAAGAAAATCCACACAAAAAGCCTGCATGAAAACAAAGGCTAACCCACAATGGCATCAAATGTATCCCTGCCTCCCTAATTTCGATTTCTAGGTCCCATTGCTGTGCTGAGGAGACGCATGCAGGGGCACACACCAACTGTATTTCAAATGGAGATTTTATGTAAGCTTATTTTTATAGTGATTCCAAGAGTAGCTGCTCTGCTTTTTATCTATGCAAACTGGAAAAAAAGTAGGCACCCTGCCAGTTCCCTGACAGCAGGCTAGGCCCAGGCTGCCATGGGTGACTCGTACAATGACATCTGAGGGGTCCAGAAAAGAACCCTGACTAATGCCTTTTGGATTCCTTATGACCTTTGATCCTCAATGACTTAGACCAAAATAAATGACCCAATTTCAAGAAACTACATCCAGCCTGTGAACTCTAATGAGTGGGAGAATGTACCTGCTAAGCAATGATAAATAGCTATGCACTGCTTATCATAATTCCTTAGATCTCAGTCAAACTAGAGAGAATATACTT
Source organism: Capromys pilorides (assembly GCA_004027915.1). Classification (NCBI taxonomy): domain Eukaryota; kingdom Metazoa; phylum Chordata; class Mammalia; order Rodentia; family Capromyidae; genus Capromys; species Capromys pilorides. The sequence continues at coordinate 1,633 of PVKN010007305.1, forward strand.
TTCAGATGTTCACTTTTGAAAACACATTTACTTTCCAGGATGTTGTAGATTTTGAGATCAGTGGTGCCCATGGCAAATAAACTATGGGAGGAAGATGGAAATGCAAAAGGATTTCCCGGAGCACACATAAAGTTGGCGAGAAGCACTATCCATGAGCTCATTTCTCCTTCAAACATAGGCATTGTTTTTCTACTTAGCGATATAGTTACTCAGGACTGAAAAAGCCCATCATCTCTCCAGGGCTTGAGCAGGAATTTGAGTGTTGCCACAGCCACAGCACATATTGTCATCACTTCACTGTGACTTCCAGCTTGGTGTATTGTCACCAGAGCACTTAAGCTAGGTGGGATATAGGACACTAGACTTACAGAGCAGCCTTCCCGCCCACAGGAGCATGGGAAGGCACGGCCAAGGAGTCTAGAAGAAATGGTCTACATGACTTTAGAATCTTTAGTCTACCAGAAGCTTCCCAAGAGAATCACCAGGTCATCTGATACAGGCTGAAGTTTAAGAGCATTGTTTTAAAAAAAACCAAAGAATCCTGACTTTAGTCATATCATTCACTTTCTGAGTTTTTTTTTTTTTATGGTAGACTTTGTTTCTTCAAAGTTATTCTTTACACTCCTATTAAATCGCCAAATGCGCATGTTGTATAACTTCATGATATAAATTCAAAGGAATGGTACAAATATAAATGCTATGTTGCATAGAAATAAAAATTAAGAAAGTATCTCCTATTTAGAATCAAAACAACCACTCTCTGTCCTTCCCCATCAACCTAGCCCTGTTTCCAATGATTTGGCTTACTGCAATATTACATTTGCATGCTGGTCATGAATGCCTACTTTATTGTGAATTAAAAAGGCAGCTGAGCAATTATTGTTAAAGTTCAGACAACATGAGCGAAGCAGGACCCTCCAGTCCAGCTCTTTTGTTTTCAACAAGAGGCACCATTTTCTCAAAGTAGTGAGGTAGTCACTTCCACCCTAATCTTTGGTTGTAGAAACCTGCCTTGGTCTCTAGCACTCAGGCATTTTGGGCTTGCCCCTCTTCTGCCTTTCTATCCTATGGCATCAACAAACCAATTTATGACCAATTTATGACTTAAATAACTTTTCTTGATTCTGGAAGTGAACTTTCAGAAATTCAAACAATGGGTGGGCAAAGTGACACTCTGTAGTGTTATGTACAGGCCTGCCTTCTAAGTCTCAGAGGTTAATACCTACTACCTAGAATGTTAGATGAAGCTTTAAAATCCCACTTTCTGTGGCACTCAATGTATGTGACATGTTACTTGCGTTAGAGCAAATATAAAATGTAACATTGTAGTCCCGGAGATTAACTGAATTATAATGCCACATTTGAATGCTATTTTACAGATTTTTCCAAAGGCTCTGAGCACCTACACCTTAATTAAATTTAAGTTGGTTTCCACATAGAGTGTTATTGAGCATATTCACTTTGCCATTCGTGTCAGCTCAAAATACATCATCTTCACCTTCCAACCACAGCCTCATGAAGATGTTTCCATGCGGGAACATTCAAATCTGATTTATAGTCCTATTGCAACAACTAAGCAACTAATCTTCCAGTGTAAATGTAACACATAAGAACAACCTGACTGAAACGTATAAATTCCACATATACTTAAAAATATTATTGTCTGTAATTTAATACAGCAGAATGTTTCTAAGCCTACAACCTTGCATGCAAAAGCAGTTTTTCAAGCATTAATACTTAAATGGGTCATAGACACCACATCTGTCATTCTGTCTTGAAGTCTATGAGGCAAAACCAAGACTACGCTGGCCTATTGATTTTTCTAGCATTTGCTTTAATTTACTTAACCATTGAGAAATCCATCAGTACATAAAGGGCAACTGTCCATTACTGCCTCATTTGCAGCCATTCCTTCCCCTTCTTTTTGGTAAATATTTCCCCTGAATTGCTATGTGTTTACAGTGTAAAAACGAATTAGGAAAGTGCTCACACCTGTTTCTGTTCAGTAACGGCTGCACTGAGGTATATGTAACGCACTTAAAGATAGAATAAATATCTAGACATTATTACATCTGTGTGCAAAGGGTGGTAAATTAGATCCTAATTACATTAACAGGGATTCTGCCTCCCAGCTTAAATTTTACATGAGCACTCTGCAAAAATCCAAAAGCTCTGCTGTGGTTTCTTTATGAGCTGGTGATTGCCGCTACTTCCTATGCGGTCACTAAATATTCTGTTTACAAATAAATGAAGAAGCTTTGAGCCAACTTGCCAGGGTAATAATCTATTTTTTGCTCCCCCTCCTTTTTCCCAACAAACGCTCACCACATATGCATGGCAACAATCAGGAGCCCTGGCTTCATCTAATTACTCCATCACATAATTTCACAAATTGCCTTGTCACTGGGGAGCCAAGTGCAAAACACGCTCACAGTGGGATTTCAGGCAGCAGCTTTCATTTACTACTCATTCCTGTTAAATTAAACACAAAAACACCAGTTGTGTGAGAGAAGTCAAAAAGAATGCTCGAAAATGAGCCAGACATGTAGATCTCCTATTTACCATTGCACCAAATACAAGGTTGGCAACAGGCATCAGTATTCAGGGGACCCTCTGTGTGGCCCAATCTTATTTCAGCATGGCTGCTATAACCAACCATAAGCAAAAGGCTGAAGACGAAGGGGCCACTCCAGAAAGCAAACTTCATCATCTACCCATGGGAAACATGAGCACATAGGAAACAATGTGAGGTTCTCCAGCCCTTGTGTCCTTCTCCCTTTCTGCTACATGAAATGCCTGCCCAACCCTCAAGTAAGCGTATGTATTCATATCAGATGAATGGGGCTGGACCCTTCTGAGACACAAACAGTATGCCAGGCTTCTATTCCAGCTAGAAAGAAGGAACCAAATGCTACTCATCTTTCAAAGTTCTCCAACAGACAGATCATCAGTCAAGTTCATGAGGCACTCGGTGTTTACTTTTTAAGTATTAATGCTGGGTATATTTCTGAAATATGTCAAGATAAATGCTCACCCACTGCGGTATGGATGTGGGTGAAAGAAGAAGAGTAGAGTGGGTGACATTACTAGAGGGAATGAACCTGAGGTTACACTCCTGGAAGCTGACATTTTTATATCAACAACTAAACACAGCCACTGGTAATTAAAGGTATTGCTTTGTAGTGCTGGAGCCTGAGAGGTCAGGTACCATTTTACATCACAAACTAGGCCTTTATGCATGTAGATTTGCCAGTATTATCTGCACAGGGAGAGGGAGACATTAGCAGCAGCTGTCTCTCTGCTTTTACAGTGAAAATTCTATTCATACAGACAGGTGGAGTAATTTAAAAGCCAATGTGGTGCAATTTCTATGTGACTAATGTCACTGCCTACTAAAATGCCACCATTACCACTGTTTATGGAAACATTACTAAAATTACATTTTATTCATAAGAATTTTAGGATTCTGGTTATTACCAGCTTTGGAATGATCAGACCTTGGTGTCATACCCCAGAGCGGCAGCTTAATTCCCCAGGGTGTAGCAGTCTTCTTTGCTGAGAAACGACAGTTGCATTGCAGGTTCAAGAGTAATCGGGGGGCTGCATAAGCAGTTTCTTCTATCTCCATAAAGCAAATTAAAGACATAGTTCTTTGGCATCCTGGCCATGTGACAAGGCAAAAAATCTTCAAGGAGTTTAATTCTGTGTTAGAAGGTTTAGTTAGGATTTGCATGAGGAAAGATTCTTCATCCCCAAATCACTATCCGACCTTGGTAATGATAGACAGGGCTAGAAATTTACGTATTTCTGGAACGAAGGAGGGCCAGTTAAAAGGTGCCTAAGATCTGCAATTCTAAAAATTCATAAATGATTGTATTTGCTATAACTGCCAATAGCTGCAGTTTATCTCTCTGTAAGAGCAGCTATGTCTGGGGGAAAAAATTCCAGCAAAGAAAGGACCATCCTGGACCCTTGGTTAGCAGTAATCATCACACTGCATTATGAAGTTTCATGCCAGATTCTTTCACTTATTTTTATGTAAAAAATAAGCTAATGACTTAGCTGTGGGATGAGATTATAATTATACCTTTGAAGTCCCACAGTGGGACTTGATTTGTCCTGGGTTTGAGAGGCAACTCAGTGAAAAGCACACAGAAATTTGAGTCAGGAGATCCTTGTTTGAGCTCAGTAGTTCCCAGATTCTGACCTTAAGAAAAATCACTACCTTTTAAATATTATTTTGTTAACCTAGTTCTCAGGATTATCCTCAAAATTCAATGTATGTGAAAACACAGGCAAACATATTATACATTTATTTAGCCTTTTGATCAACTTTTCTTTCAACTGCTAAAAGAATAGTTATCCAATATCCAAATAGCAGAGCTATTAAAGTTCAGTTGTTTTTTTAAAAAAAAATAAGGCAAAATTATAGGGGTAGGAGATAACATTATTTCTTTTACATTAAATGAAAATGTGTTTATGAAGCTTTTTTCCTCCATGAAGTTTGGAACCTGAATTTCTTTCAGTAATAAGTAAGAATTATTGCTGTCCAGGTGTGGCAGCACACACCTGTAATCCCAACACTGAGGGGGCTGAGGCAGGAGGACTGCTGTGAGTTCAAGGGCAACACGGACTACATAGTGAATTCAATGCCAGCCCAAACTACATATGGAATCTAAAGTCAACCTGAACTACACAGCAAGATTCATCTCAAAAAAAAAAAATTATTTGTAAACTTCCATAAAAAAGAATAGGTATGATCTTTGTAACCTTTCTCAGTATGAAAGTTCATGTGACCAAACTATACAAGCTGACCTTTGGTCACCTCAAGAACATCTCAGGACAAAAATCCCAGGCCCATTTGTGTCAAAGGACAAATGAGAGTTCTTAGATACTGCAAAGACACTAGCAACGAAGTTCATATGAAAAGGGTGACAACTAGACCAGAATACTAAGAATCAAAAGCAAAAGTACCTACGAGGTTTAAATTCATATATATTTCTTTGTGTTCCTAATGAGATAATGCAAGAAGGATCATCAAATTCAAGTAGCCACCAAAAATCTCTATCTCAGAATATCTCAAATAATAGGATATTAAGTCATTTGTCCTATTAACTTAGGATGTCAATTTGAATAACAAGACATTGAAGATCTGAACTTTCTTTGATGGAGTGGTATATTGGTACTGAGACCCATGTCCACGGGGCTCTACTTTGACAAGAGCAGGAATCTTGCAATAGCTAAAACAAAGAGACTAAAAGATTTTTAACATGTTAGAAAGCTGTATGTTATCACCCTCTCAGCTTCTCTTTTGGTCCCAGAGGCGCTCCACTGGCCCACAGGTGCCTGAGACCACTCTCTTGCTCCCCACCTCCGAGGTAAAGATCAAGTCCACCAAACATGAAGTGTACCGGACTCATGACTGCAAACAGAGGCATGGAACTACTGAAACCTGGGTCACAAGTAATCATTCAACATGAATCTACACACTATCATCATTACTGCCTTGGACCATTAATAAAATCATGTTTACAGCCTCATGGCATTCAGTATAAGTAAGTCTGGGTTATGGCCAAGAGAGTTTTGTGAACTGAGAAAAAGACCCTTACACCTCGCTCTCCACTCTTTGGTGGCCTTCTGACATGAAATGACATCAGTAGAAACAGAAAAATTAGAACAATGAACACAGGTTATTTCAGGCATTAAAAGAAGCAAAATACACTGATTTGTTTCACTAGGACTAATGGAGATAGCAGTCATTCACAGAGGTTTATCCCCCAAAAGGACACCCACATATAAGAGTGTATCAATGCATAGCTGCACAACCTTACTTACATGTTAGTAAGAAAGACTGAGCTATCCTGAGGCTGTTTGCAGTTAAGTCAAACAAAGAGTATCCTAAATTCCATAGCATATAGATTTGTTTCAGCTGGTGAAACAGGCAATCAAGCAAACCAATCCAGAACAAAACGCCAAAATCCTTTCTAATATAAAACCATCAGCTGGGGAGATAGTTCAGTAGTCTAAGTGCCTGCCTGGCAAACGCAAGGACCCAGGTCAAATACCCGGTACTGAATGCTGTGCCGGCCTTGAAACCTGGCATGGTGGCACTTGCCTATAATCCCAGCACCAAGGAGGCTAAGGCAGGAGGATCACTATGGGTCTAAACTGCAAATACCAAATAAGTAACTAAAAATTTAAAAATAGAATAAAATAACATGTAAAAAGTAAAACCATCAGACAAACTTTAATACTTGAAGGCAAGGTATCATGTAGGAATCTTAAATGGTAAGAAAGTAGTTAAACTCATAGAATGAAAAGTCTTAAGGCTTGGATTGAGCTTGTTAACATACACATGCACATGTGATGCAACCATTTTGATCTGAAAGATATACTAAGGAAAAGCAGCTGCATATTCAATGCATAAGTTTGACATTTTATCTGGAAAAACATTATTGTTACTAACTGAAATAAAAAGAAGGCATGACCCTGATACATGCTTTGGGGTGTAAGCAGTTGGCTAGAGTTCAAGCAGTCATGTGCGTGGGCAACCATTCACTTCATAAAGAGTGCTTATGTGAGCACTTTCATTTTGAACTTAATCTTTAATTAGCCCAATTAAGAATCTATCAGAGGGTCTGCAGAGGTAGCTCAGCGACATAGTGATTGCACAGCCAGGGATTCAAACTACAGCACCACAAAAGAAGAGGAGAAAAGTATAACAGAAGGCCAGTCTATTGTGCAGATTTGTCTTAGGGCTGGAAGCAGAAGGAAACTTTTAGAATAATGGCTACCCAGGCTCAAAAACCCCATAGAGAAGGCATAAGCCATCGGTAGAATGAATCAACCATTTATCTGACTGAGCATAAAACTCTCAATCACACCCCAAAAGTAACACAGAGCCCCCTGCTCAGAGCCGTTTGTTTATGATCCCTGTGTACCTGGACTCACAGAAAATTTTGAAGTTGGACTTCTGTCATTACTTTTGATCACCCCTCTCCCATTTCTCCTCATCAAGGGACTGTAATTACCCCAGGTCAGAGGTGCAGAACTAGGAGTGGGGAAGAACGGCTGGGCATTGGGAAGGAGGTGTGCGGAAGGCCGGGAGGGAGCTTTGCCAGGTCACTAATGGCCTCTGGGGCAACAACTTGGAGAACAGGCTGATGCTTCCCCTTTGATCTTCTAATTCACAATGATCATTAGTATTAACTCCGATTCTTCTGGGTGAAGAATTCCAGCTGTAGCCTTTTCAGTTTACCTGACCTAAGAAAATTCATCAAGCATCCCATTAGGATTCAATAACTAGCTAAGAAAAAGAAAAAGGCAGTTGCCCCAGAATCTGGAAGCCACCCGCTTCTCATTTAAAACAAAATTTACATGATGCGTAGCACAGAATTAGGGCATTCCCATATTTCCCCAAGGAATTAAATAATCTATGCCATTTTCCTCCAGAAACATGTTTCCTACTTTGTTGAAAGCCAATACAGGTCCTTATCTAATCTGAGCTGAAATATGCTATCTTCAAAAGTATCTTTCAAGGCTAACAAAGAAGGAGTTTTATCATTTAGGCCTGCATCAGTCTAGTAAGACCTAGCATTGGTCAGAGAGCAAGCAGACATTACTTGTGAGCAGAAAATATTGACAACAAAGGTGCACTTCTTGTTCACTGAGCATATGTCCTTTTTAATATGGCCATGGACATCTGAAATGGAAAAACATCACTTCCTTATGGTAGTTTTCAGGTATCTTAACACATTTGCAGATGATGCATAACAAAAGAATCAGGTACCTGATTATTCTATTTATTCTCCATAAACCACTCCCCGTGGCCCAGGCCTGTGAAAATGAAGGTCAGTGAGAACTACTTGAAGAAGGGGCTGCTTCTCTCAAGCGCTCTGTATTATTATCCTGACAGACACGTCAGGGAAGCATTCATGAGAGGTTGCCCCATCCCTCTACCTTTGCAGATCAATCCCATTTTCTTCAGGACAGGTAACTGAAGGTAAAGGTAAAGCACACTAAGAATATCCACTGGTGAACTGCCAGTATGGAGGCAAGAGTCAGAAAGCAACGAAAATGTGGAGAGAGGTGAAAATGCCATCTATTACCTGTCTGCATTCGGACCTGTAAGCCATTTTATCTACATTTTGATCTTTCACTCACCTAACAACAGAATTGGGTATGTGGATGTCAATTAGCACTTTCAAATTGTAATAATAATTCATAATGTTTAGGAAGCAATTCTTCCAAAAATCACAAGCAGAGAGATATGACACTAAGATGTCTCCAACAGATCTTGTCACCCAAAGCAAAACCAATGAAACAACATCTGTCTTTTCTAGAGCTTTCAATTCCCAATTCAATTCCATTTACTCCATCCTTGCTTAGAGTGGCGGACCCGCAGGGCACTTTTCATCTAATAGTGTTTCTATGGAAACGCCATTCTCAACCTGGAAGATTCTACAACCCGTCACACAGGCTTTATCCGCAATGAAAGGAAATTCTCATAAATCAGAAATCAAGACATAGAGTTAGCCATACGCACAAATATTTTCCAAACTAGAAGTTCACACAAAAGTTCAAGAAATAAAACAAAACAAAAACGCATAGCAAATATGTGTATCTGGTTTAGAAATACAGTTGGTCTCTGTTGCAAGATCCCCAAGATCCCTAAGATCAGAAAGAAAGATGGGCAGTCAGAGAGAATGTGAATAACACTAATGTCACCTCCAGGACTCCTCCCCCAGTTAACCTTCAGAGTCACCTCCCCAGCTAGTCAGTGGCAAATATTGACTCTTGAACATTTTCACCTGAATCTGCAGGTGTGCATTTTAAATACCTCCCTCTCCCTGTCAGGATCCCTGGGATACCTAGTCACTTGGAGCAGAAAAATGTAATCGCTGCATATTCGAAGTAAGAACCATGTTAAATGCTTTTTTTATTTATCTAAAGCTGCAATGTGATAGGAAAGGAATAAAAAAGACCCATAATTTTTTACCTCATTGACTTCTGCTGCTCATTTTCACTAGGCTCTTGAATACACATCCTTGCATTATGACATATAGAAGAGCCATAACATTCAAAGCATAACCAGCTTAAGCACTATGGCATAGTAGGCTGTTTACAGAGGGAATAACGACTTAAAAGGGGGAGGGACTTTTGATGTGACATGTCTGTGAGCTGACTCTCACTATACAGCAACACTTATGCAAATATTAAGTACTTTTTAATTGTTTGCAATAATTTACCTTCAAGTGAATGGAAACACTTTTATTAATAAGTGCTTTCTTTCATTCTACTTCTTTCCTATTATCTAAATCATGTCAGTCATTCTTTTCAGTCTCAGGGAATTTCTTTTTTTAAGGGACCTTCTCTACTATCAGTCCTGGTAAATGTTCAACTAAGACTGCACTGGAAATTTGCCACACTAAAATTTCCTTTTGCTCCATAATCACCAAACTTTAAAACTTGTTTCCTTTTCTTTTACTGTTTTCATTATACACAAGTATATGCAGTTCAACTTGCTAGAGACTGCGAGTGCCACAGGGAGCTTTTACTTCTCTCCTTGGAGTAGTAAAACGTGCTACTGATTAAATCTACCTGTGGACAACTACAGACCAGCACATTTTTCCTCTCATGCAGCTGGGGTGCAAATCCAGAAAGGTTTTTTTATTCAGGGCCTATTCTACTCCTCTAACACAAAAATGCTTGAAAGCCCTTTCAGGGGCAGATTTTCTTTTAAACTGAATAAGCTCAGTGAAAGGATTGACCCATTTATTTAAAAAGAAAACAATAATAATTTGCTTTCAGTAACATGCGTGAGGTTTGAGAATAACCTTTTGGCATTTAAAAAGATTCACTTACAATTTAGTAATAAATTGTTACTGCCATTGTTTTGAATAACCAGAGTCTCAACTGCTCTTTTATAGTGAGCAAAAATTCAAAAAGGCTTTTCTCCATAAATAGCATTAATCTCATAATCTCATAATCATTTAAAATTTGCACAGTCTTTCTAGTGAATTGTACAACCTTAAGGACTCTGAACATAAAGTTACCAAAAGGTTAGCCCTAAGACGTCAGTTGTTACTTACATTTGGATAAACAACGATAAAACACTCTTTAAAACCTATAGGCTTTATTGGAATTAGCAACTGACCATCAACATACCTAAGCAGCCTGAAGAACAACAAAACCATGGGAAGCCTGCACATGTGGGTGGCAATCTGTTTGCTCTTGAAATTAGAGAAGTCAGAGGGAATCTTTCTTATTGGGAGACAGAAAAGGGGTGAAAACTTTCAGCTCTTCACTTTGCTTTTGAGATGATGCTGTGTATGCAGTAAGCTCTTCAGAGCTTGTTACCATTCTCCATATTTCCATAAGAGCAGATGGCACTAGAGCATGCAGGGGGACAGAAATACCCTGTGAAACCATCAGGCAACTTCCATGAACATTCATAGAAAGCCAGAGAGTCCATCCTTTTGTGTTCAGGAGAAGAATGGACTTCCCCTTCCAGGGCAGAGACACAGGCCAGCAAAACCCCTGCACTGAAGGCAGCTAGCCAGGCTTCAAGAAATCAGGCAGCTCATGAATAATTTCTATTATATTTGCCCCAACAATGTAGAGTCTACATAAGCATTGCAATGCAGGTAAAATCACTCGATTAGAAAGGATCTCTCATCGCTTCTCGGCCTTTTGGCTAAGATCAAGTGAAAGGATCTCTCTCTCTCTCTCTCTCTCTCTCTCTCTCTCTCTCTCTGGAATGAGAGCTGTGTGTGTGTGTGTGTGTGTGTGTGTGTGTGTGTGTGTGTGTGTGTTTAAAATGATAGCACTTTCTGCAAGGTTCTTCACAAGGGTACTGCTTTAAAAACAGAAAAACTGGCAGATGAACAAAATAACTTGCTTCTCTCTTTCTCCTGACTCTATCTGAGCCAATATTTGGCTATATTCTATTCAGGGGTACCTAAACTTCAAGCAAAGCCAGAGCTCCTTCAGAGGTTCAAATGGGGGCTAAAGAATCTATTCATGCTTCCTGGTAGGACAAGAAACCGACAAAGTTTGATTTCCATTTCAGGGCTATGTTCATTTCATCCCCACGAACCAGCATAGTCAGCTGCTTAGTTCTGCTGATGAAATACCAGCACCTCTGCATGTACCTTTAATTGTCACTCCTTACCTAAATGTCCACTATTTTTTTTTACGATATGCCATGCTTACCCTAGTCCTCCCCCGCTCCTCTTCACCAATGGTTTCCTCAATAGGAAACTTGTGTAAGGTATAGGTTTCAAATATTTACATACATGCAACAAGTGTCAGATAAGT